>BHFT01041551.1:0-24990 GCA_004320025.1 Laticauda laticaudata
AAATACTGAGCCAAAGAATGTGTTAAAGATGTTGGCTTTAATGGTGTCATCATTGCAGTCTTTACCATTAGGTCCTGTTAGAGGTGGGATGGACCTTGAGTCTTTTAGTTTGTTTCCAAAAAACAAACAATTTGCTTGTGGTGGTGGTGGTGGTTTTTTTCATTCCCAACATATGGTAAAATTAATTACTAACTTCTGCTTCTTCAGTGAAGGATAGAAGCAGAAGGCCAACTCCTTTTTTCCAAGTCATTGTTCGATACTGAAGTGCATGATAAAAAAGATCGGCTGTGTTTTCTGTACCCTGTGCAGTAAAAAGTACATTGTGAATGTATTACCAACAGCTGAAAATAAATATGTAAATTAAATATTAAAATTTGATTTCACACAGTTCAGTTCTCTTTGGTAACAATATGCACATACTGAAGTCCACACTAGGAGAGCAACATATGCACAATTTGCATGTGCCAATTAGCTTGATTGCACTGCCCGTTGCATGACTATAAGCATACAAGATTTAACCACCGCTCCAAAAAAAAAATTCTTGAGAAGCCTGAGTATAGAATAGTTTGTAGTCTATTTTTCTCTATGGACAAAATTTAAAAAAGGAATACGGAAGTGTGAAAACTTAAGATTAAAATTTGAAATTCATATTGTCACCTGGAAGCATCTATATAAAATGCTTCCACTTGGAAGCAGTTTATAACTAAAGAAAGTAAAATTTAAATGAACATAATGACAAGTGGTGAAAAGCCCATGCTGGAGGATTAGCTATCCTGGCAAAAATGAATGTTACAGTAGCTGCAATGAAATATCAGTTTAGTTGGATTCCTCAGTGCAAGCAATTGAAAAGCATTTTGTTCAGTCACTTAATCAGGGGTGTCAAACTCAAGGCCTGGTGGGGGGGATCTGGCCTTGGGGGGATACTTAGATCTGGCCCGTGGGGCCACCCTGGAAACAGTGGACTGACCCACAGTGCTTCTGCCAGTGAGAACAGAGCTCAGAAGGGTCGTACGTGGCCCTCCTGAGCTCCATTTTCACTGGCAGAGGGTTGCAAGAGGCCATGGCAGCTGAAAACAGAGCATTTTTCTGGCAGAGCACTTTTCTGACAGAGCACTCGGGCCATCACAGGCGCCCCCAATATAAGTGATGTCAAGCTGAACACGCCCACCTTGGCCACACCCACCTCAGCCCCTCGAGGTCAAACAAAACCCTGACGTGGTCCTCAACAAAATCAGGTTTGACACCCCTGCACTAAGTCATGTCCGACTCTTTGCAACCCTATGGACCATGGCATACCAGGCCCCCTGCCCTCCACTGTCTCCCAGATTCCATCCAAACACACAGCCACTGTGTCAATGACACTATCTAACCATCTCATTCTCTGCCATCCCTTTCTCCTTTTCCCTTCAATCTTTCCCAACATCAGAGTCTTTTCCAATGAGTCCTCTCTTCTCATTTGGTGACCATAGTATTTGAGCTTTAGCTTCAGTATCTCTCCTTCCAAATAATAAGTCAGGGTTGATTTCCTTTAGGTTTGATTAGACCTCCTTGCAGTCCAAGGAACTCTTTAAGAATTTTCTGCAACACCACAATCCGAAAGCACTGATTCTTTTAGTGCTCAGTCTGTCAGCTTTGGAAGCCATACTAGCACCAGAAGCTTCCACACTGCCACATTCCAAAGCCTGGGAAAATGGGAGGGGCATATGTAGCATTATTCTTTAAAAACAAGGTCATGTTATTTCTGCACCTGGCTGAGGGGATGTCTCAAGTTGGGTTGGATAGCGATGGGGCATGTGATGCAATGAAGGGTGCAGGGTGTGGATTTGTAATTCTTTTACTTATTGATGGGAAACCCAGAACTTTCAGATTTGGGATTTTCCAGATGTGCCAGTTTACTACTCTAATAAAAGGGAACTTTGAGAACACGTCTGTCTCAGAGTTATTGATTGGAGTTGAGGTTTTCTGGAATGTTGACACAGTCTTTCTTATGGTCCAAATCTCACAGCCATATATTACGCTACTGGGAAAATCATAGCTTTGACCATACAGATCTTTATTGGCAAGGTGATGTCTCTGCCTTTTAATATGTTGTTTAGGTTTGCTATGGTTTTCCTTCCAAGGAACAAGCGTTTTTAATTTCATGGCTGCATTCACTATTTGCAGTAATCTTGAAGCTCAAGAAAACAAAATCTGCCACTGCTTCCATATCTTCCCCTTTTATTTGCCAGGAAGTGATGAGACCAGATACCGTGATCTTATTTTATTTTTTTTAATGTTGAGTTTCAAGCTAACTTTTGCACTCTCCTTTAGTCTCTAGTATTAACGTTCCTTTAAATTTTAAAATAGAAATAATGTGTAGGAGATGTATGACCTCAATGGAAATAAATGCAATTTACTGCTCCTTTACTTCTAAGGTTCTAACTTTTATTAGAGCATTATCTTTATTATGTACTACCTCCACACTACAAACCAGATCTCCTTCCCTAACCCTGTGACCTTTGCACTGAATTACAGCTTCCATCAGTACCAAGATGATAGCAGTTGTAATTCAACACACCTGCAAGGCATCAGCCTGAGGAAAGTATGATTAACACACAGTTCAAAAGGAAGGAAGGCTACGATAAACTTCCCCATCACTATAAAATGAAAAATTAAGATTGCTATACTTTAACTTTAACAATTTACCAAGCAGGACTTTATTGCCAACTTGTGGTCACCCAGAATTTTTCAGCAGATAGAACTTGATGTAAGATATTCACACACAAACACACACACACTTTTTCAGCATGCTTTTCCTTTTTCCTTATGTTATTAATAATTGTGACTTCAACCTTATTTTCTTTTAGTGCAATGGTCCCTGGAGAAAGTTGTAAAACTCAATGTAAATAAATTATACATAAATGGTTTAGATTTGGTATATTTATGGTATATATTTACCATGTATGGATGGTATATGTTCTGTATATCAAATAGGCTGCACGCAAATGACATGCTAACTAGGCTCCAATGGGGAATAGATATTTACGGTTCAGCAGGTGGTGATTAATCAACCACTGTCTTAGCTTGTTGCATGGTTTATTCCATTATATCACATGGTTTAATCAAGGGAAGCATATGTTATGTGATTAGAGCAACTGCATCTTGTTAACTCAGATTTAGATTTTGCATATTGCATGAAGCTACCCATAAAGTATGTGTAGCTTCTAACAGTGAAATTATATCCAAGTTTACTTGGACATAACTCCCTCAGGAAAGCTTTTTTACAATTCTATACTCCTCTCTATTCCATCTGTCTAAAGTTCCATGGATCAGCCAACATCTCAGGAATCATTTATGTTCAATAATCTAGGAAAATAAGATGGTAGAATAAAGAAGATAGTTTATTCATTTGCTGACATAGTATCATTTGCAAATATCTGGCAGCTTATTTCTTTTATTTAAAAATTGCTCTAAAATATTTTGGGACACCCTCAAAGTATTGTTGCCACTGTGATATAGTGTAGTCTGGAGTCAGAGGAGGGAGGGGCTATTTTCCAGAGGGCAAACAGCAGAATTTGTTATGGTATGCAGGAACAGGCTTCCCATCCACCCCCAGAAATTTACAGTGTATATCTAACAGTTATTCAGATAGTTGCTTTAGACTGGCAAGATTCTGTTTGTAGGCAAACAACAATAAATAACTACTCAGAAATAACTCTGCATATCGTTCTTGGTTCTTTGGGCCTAACAGACACAATTTTTCTACTGTTGTTGCCCCATCTTCATTAGTCATCAGGCAGATAGATGGACCATGGCTGGACCACCACTTGGTTCTCCTTTATAGTAATTGGGTATTACTTGGATCCCTCAAAATCCATTTCTCAATAGAGACTTGTTGACTGACAGATAACCAGTGTTATGTATATATGTGTTATATCCTTTCTCCCAAGAAACAGACATCACCTCTTCATGTTAATGTTACCTGGACAGGAATGCACTATGCATGGTACTTAAGGTGATCAACTTTTTTACAAATGAAAAGGAGAACACAAATAAATTGAAGAAAAAAAAACAAAGCCACTTTTGCATGGCACACTCTCTCAGAACAATTCTCCTGTGTGGAGTGCATGCTTCTCATAACTGCATCTTACCACATTGTACTGAGCCTTGACAAATCATCATGTCAAATACAAATACGTCACATCACACAAAATGGATCAGATCGACATCAATCAAATACAGAGATTTACAGATTAGTCTTCAAATATCAAAAAGGGGGACATATAGGAGGACACTTTTCAAGGGAGGACAGAACTTACAAAAGGAGGACAGTCCTCCTATCCAGTTGGTCACCTTAATGGTACTTCAATCCTTAAATGTGGATTGTTGGTGAAATAAAGTATGAAACAGCTTGGATACGTATTGTAGATGCAAAACACAGAAGGGAAAATTGCTTTAAAGAGTAAAGAGTTTTGATTTCCTGATACACACAAGTTCTATATCTTGGAGGACTAGCCTTAGATAATTGTATTATTGTTGATCTTAGATAGGTCAGGAAGCACTGCACGTCTATCAATTTGCTTGTGTGTTTTATGCTTTTTAAAAAATATAGAAAACAAAACATTAACTATTAATGGCTCAAGAAACATTAAGATGGATAGATTGACCTTACTACCATTTAAAACTGCTGTCAATTTCTGAAAAACAAGAGAAACCAGAAGCATAGTTTCTTGACAGAAATGCCCACCTTAAGTCTACAGGCTTCCTCCTACCTCTAAATTTAAGCTTCTTTCATTATCTACAAAGTATAACTATTTCATATTGATTCCAATTATTTGTTTTAGAGCTGTTTATGAAAATGCCCTATGACTGTGATGGCAAACCGATGGCACGCATGCCAGAGGTGGCACAAAGAGCCCTCTCTCTGGCACACAAGCCGTTGTCCCAGCTCAGCTATGCCGCGCATGGGCACATGCACCTCCCACTGGCTAGCTGATCTTTGGGTCTCTGCCATGTATGCGTAGGGGCTGGGGTGCACATGTGGGGCTCATATGTACATGTGTGAGGTGCATGCTTGGGTCATGCATGCATGTGCACAGAGGTTGTGCATGCATTTGCAGGGATGGGGCATGTGTGCAGGGGGTGCATGCACACTTTGGTGGTGCACCTGCACACGCACACTTTGGGCACTTGGTGCCGAAAAGGTTAGCCATCACTGCCCTATGATGAACAGTAGCCCTAAGCCTCCCACAGATGATACAAGACACTTTGTCATATCACTTGGAGAAACAACACAGCAAGAACCAGGGGATGTATTTCCCAGTCAGCCACGCTTATGAATTAGCTTCTTTGAAACTTATTTACCTGGTAATAAATATTACTGAGTTGTATGGATTTATGCAAATAACAGCCTCAATATTGTTCAGGGATGAATGTTGTCTTCTATCCTTTTGATGTATGCTTCCAGTGTAGTTGGAGGTTCCAGGAGATTCATTATACTCAGCTGGCAGGAACAGCTAACACCCAAGAAGACAGGCTCAAGATCCAGATGGATCTTTACAGACTTGAACACTGGGCCATATCTAACAAAATGAAATTCAATGTAGAGAAAAGTAAAGTCCTACACTTAGGCAAGAAAAACCAAAAGTGCATTATATAGAATGGGTGAAACCAAGGGCCTCCAACAGCAGTAAACTGTGAGAGGGTCTTGGCAAGTCTCTTAGTGGACAACCAGCTAAAAATGGAGCCAGCAGTGCGTGCGCAGAGCCAAAAAATGCCAATGCTAATCCTAAATTGTACATTAATAGAGGGATCACAAAGTCAAGATCAAGAGAATTGTACTCACGCTCTATAAAGCCTTAGGTAAGCAATCACACAATAGCAGTACTGCATTCCAGCTTTCTTTCACCACAATCTACTAACAAACAGATGTTGAACTCTAGAAATGTAAAGATATGGAGAATGGTTACAGAAACTGGGCTGGCTAGTCTGGTAAAGAGAAGGACCAGGGGAGACATGATAGAGGTCTTCCAGTATTTGAGGGGGCTGCCACAGAGAGAAAGGCGGTCAAGCTATTTTCCTAAAAGTGCCTGTAGGCCAGACAAGGAATAATGGATGGAAACTGAAACAAGGAGAGATTTAACCCTGGAAATAAGCGAGAAACTTTCTGACAGGGAGAACAATCAACCAATGGAACAGCTTGCCCTTGGAAGTTGTGGAAAAGCTCTCACTGAGACTTTCAAGAAAGAGATTGGTACTGCCATTTGTCAGAGAATGGTGTAGGGTCTCCTGCTTGGGCAGGGGGTTGGACTAGATGATCTACAAGGTCCCTTCCAACTCTGATTATCTGTTATTTTCAGTGTACTAGCAAAAAATGCCCATTGTTCTTAAAATAGGGAGAAGCAGACCAGAAGATTCGTGACTGGAACTTCACCTTTTTATTAGTAAAATGCAACTATTAATAATAATGTTAATTGATCGTATTTTTAGTACATAAATTTTGTATGTTACGTGGAAGGTGGCATGGTAGATTTTCCTAATGAAAACTTTTCATATGGCTTTCTGCCAGATGGAGCAATAATATTTTTGCTCTACATAACAAACAACCATTTGAGTGATTTTTGGCTGGGAAAATAAATGGGCGGAAATGTTCAAATCTTCCAGTCTCTGCAATTCTACCAAAAGTAGAGGCACACCTCAGTTGGCATATTTTAATCTGTAAAAATATCTACAGCATCAAATTTGACCCAGTTAAAAAAGCAGAATAGCAGTGTATGGTCTTACATCAGAGGTCTTCAAACTTGGCAACTTTAAGACTTGTGGACTTCAACTCCCAGAATTCTCCAGCCAGTCTGGGAACTGAAGTCCACAAGTCTTAAAGTTGCCAGATTTGGGGAACCCTGTCTTACATATTAGAATCAGTTGAGTAAATGTTTCTAAAGAAATGTGAATAAGTTCCTGAATTTCTATACACAGCCATATTATTTATTTATTTATTTTATTCAATTTCTATTGACACCTATTTCAATCAGTGACTCTGGGCAGCTTACAATTAAATATATACTACAATTAGAACAATAAAAACATTTTAAAATACTAAAACAACAAAAATAATTATTGGCAGTTTTGTTCTCTCTCCACCACCCCCCCAAAAAAAAACCCCTTATCACAATTTATTCAAAGTTAAGGACAAGCAAATTGAAGAATAATCAGCAGGGCTAATATGAATAACATAATTAATTTCTTCAACCTTTTCTGTGCCTGGAACAATCAAATGTGAATCTTTGCCAGCACTGCCACTGACTTCTAGGATTAAAAATTATTTATTCAGAGAATCCTGTTGTGACAATCTTGCTGAATGGCTAGTAATCAATCCAGGCTAATTAAAATATGTACAGTTAAACAACATCCTAAAATTTTCAGTTGCAAAGGATACATTTCATCTTGTTCAGTCTAAAATTCTTATCCATTCTCTCCAATTAAAGCAGTTAGAAACATTGAGTTGGCAAAAACTGTGCTGAATGTCTCTTTAGAGGAAAGAATAATTCCATCAATCAATACATCCTTTGTTGCATCTCTGTTGAAAAAACTCTTCCTTGTTCTCTCCAGATTGGCTATCTATCAATCTCAGCTCTGCCAATCTTAGACAATACAGGTAGTCTTTGACTTACAACAGTTCCTTTAGTGACCATTTGAAGTTACAACGGCACTGAAAAAGTGACTTATGACCAATTTTCACACTTATGACCATTGCAGCATCCCCATGGACACATGATTTATTCATTCAGANCCCTCCTTTGCTGGTACTTTGCTTGTGTGGAGTGACCATTCAAAGTTACAATGGCACTGAAAAAAGTGACTTATAACCATTTTTCACACTTACGACTGTTGCAGCATCCCCACAGTCATGAGAGGCCAGGCAAGGAGATGTGTGCCTCGATGTGAGTGATATTGAGTTGGCCACACCCAGCCAATAACACAACCACCAAGCCATGCCCAACTAAGCCATGCCAACAGAACCGGTTGTTAAAATATTTGAATCCCACACCTGTCTGCATGTATTTCTGTGCATGTGCACATATTTCCCATGTGCGCCTGCGCATGCATGCCAAATGCCTAACCATGAGCTGGTGGGTGGGCAGCGCGCATGCATGCGCAGTGCGGGACTTCTGGGTGACCTCTTGCGTGCCCACAGAAGTGACTCTGCATGCCACTTCCAGCATGCATGCCACAGGTTCGCCATCACGGTGCTAAATGATAGGTACTGGGAACTAGGAAGAAGATACTCACTTCACTGATTATTTGTTGAGTATTTACTGGATAATATTTAATTGCACTGATCATTATATTCTTCTGAACTTATATCATTCCAGAAGAATATGATGATAATACTAGTCCTCTGAGGGCCAGTTGCAGAGATTGGAGATTTGGGGCTATTTTTGCATTTTAGTTAATAATTGTTTCCTGCTGTAATTCAACTTCACTTAGATATATGGCATCTGCATAGAACCCTCTGAGATGGATTGTCAGGGGACTGAGGTAAATTGTCACCATATGCAGATGACATGCATTGCTACTGCTCTTTTTCATCAAATACACTGTGGGCATTCTGAATTACTGGAAACAAGACGAAAATGCATCTGTTCGGGAAGGGACAGGCTATTTGTCACAGACCTATTCTGTTTTGCAGGAAGTGGTATTCTATTGAGGAATGGGATTCATATCTGGATTCTTTCTGGGCTTTGCATTAAACTTGGATACCAAATGGCATCTTAGCTAGGAGTACTATTGGCCCAGATAAGTTGTACAGAGGTCTGCCTACAGTGGCAAATGCCACTTTTGAACCAGTGCCATCAAGATGTTAGAGTGATCACAGAGCATTAAGTCATTCTCCCTTACCTCAAAATATCCCACAGTACTATTGTGGGTATAGCAATAGCACTTAAGACTTATATACTGCTTCACAGTGCGTTCAAACTCTCTCTAAGAGGTTACAGAGTCAGCATATTTCCCCCAATAATCTGGGTCCTCATTTTACGAACCTCAGAAGGATGGAACGCTGAGTCAACCTTGAGCCAGTGAGAATCAAACTACTGACAGTCACCAGAATTAGCCTGCAATACTGCATTCTAACCACTGCGGCACCATGGCTCTTAGATATAAAAGACAATATAAGATTAGGGAGACTCCTTGTAAATTCCATCTTGAATTTTCAAAGGAAAAATAGAACAAAAATTATTATTTATTAAATTTTCATGCCATCCATCTTTACTACAAGGTAACTGTTCTAAAAATGAAACCAATAGCTTCATTCAGACTTCATTTATACAGTATTCTCAACATAAGGTTACTTGGAGAAACTTCAGAAGCTTCAAGATTTAGCAATGTCTAACAAATTAATACAGCTGCCCCTCTCACCTATCTATTTCAAGAACTATTCAGAATGATTAGCTATAAAGATAGCCCCTATACTGATTTGGACCCAAAACAAATGGGTTCAAATCAGTTTAGGGGCTCTCTCTTTCCAGATCATCCTACCTGCTTTCTAAATTGTGAAGACAAGTCCTTCTTATATACTATCTAGGATGAAAATACATTTGATGGAAAAAAAGCAAAGACCTTTCAAATGCCCAAACCAACATTATGGAACAGATTGTCTCATATCTTTTAGCTATCTGTGCCTTTGGACTTTTGTTATTTGTGATCTGAGTCGATGAGGTGATCAACCTTTCACCTTATTGATGGTAACTTTAAATACTGAAATCATCCACAAGC
The DNA here is from genome assembly GCA_004320025.1 of Laticauda laticaudata. Taxonomy (NCBI): domain Eukaryota; kingdom Metazoa; phylum Chordata; class Lepidosauria; order Squamata; family Elapidae; genus Laticauda; species Laticauda laticaudata. The sequence continues at coordinate 9,754 of BHFT01041551.1, forward strand.
ACCTCCATTGCAACATTAAATCACAAACATTTCAATTAAAAATTAAAAAAATCAATATAGTTGTTTTTAAAAAATGCTAATCCCAGATCTCAGGAAAGAGATTATGCTGCACTTAAACTGGCTTAAGACTTTTTAGGCTTAAGTTGTTATAGGCTTAAGTTAGGCTAAACTGGCTTTAGCCTAACTCAGTCATCCTGTCTGATTATAGACAATTGATGCTACATTGTGGGACATTTTTGTTGAATAATCCATTAGGTCAGGGGTGTCAAACTCTCAGCACACAGGCCAGATGCATCATGCACTGGCCATGCCCACCCCTGGTTTAGCGAAGGGGAAAATAGTTGTGATATGTGACGCCGCAAGTCTGATGCCCCTGTACTAGGTTGTTTTGTGATCCAAGAAACTTTATAACAAAGGACTTTCATTCCTTGTTTGGACTGATGTGATTTTGTGCTCCAAAGAAAGTTCAAGATTGCAGGACAACAACTACAATCCAAACCTTTGATATCATAGTGATCCAGTTTCCAACTGTCTCCTGAATTCAAAACAGGGAAGAAAAATCTCTGTTCCTGCCCTACCAACCCCAAAATGTCTGATTTATAGAGAACAAAAAGGATATAAATAGAAAATGATAATAATAATAAAAAACAATTTTACCATGTTTGATGGGAGGGGATTCTTTTTTCAACTTTTCATACCAATCATTTGAATTTCAAGAATTTACAATATTAAAATATGGCCATGGGAAAAGAAAAAGGAGAGACAAGAGAAAGGTTACTTCCTTTCTCCAAGATAATAATGCTTTCTGAAGGAAATTATGCTTAAAACAGGCACATACCCACTAATCATCTTGTCAAATCTGCAATCTGGAGTGACATGTTTGGAAAAGGGGTTAGTCATTCATTCCATAAATATTTAAAGAATAAGAATGCAAGAGGAAATCCTTTGGCTCAACCATGCTTTTTAGGAAAGTAATTATTTATGCTCGTGCTATGCCAAGCAAGCATATGTGCCATATCGTCAAAAGGCCATACTTTAAGTTCTGGCAGGTATCTCCTCAAACTGTTTGAGCATTCTTGATGTGAAAAGCAAAGTTATACAGCTCCCATTATTGGGCACTGAAACTCAAGTGGCTAATATATAATGTGCCATTAGAGAAGAGATCATCATTTTTAAGTGCGCTCCCTCCAAAGTAAGCATTACAATTAATGGTGCGCTCAGGTAAATGCAAAATCGTTTTATTAGATTTGATTGACTTACTCATACTTAGGCTTAAATAGAGATAGTGAAATGAGTATTAATGAAAATGAGGGAATGGCAAGAAAAGGTGAGGAGGGATGGTGATTTTGAAGAAGAAAAATCTTTTAATTCCAAGCTGTAAATTAAAATGCTGAAGAATTCATTGAGGTACGCTGGCGTTGTGATATGGTTAGTTAGTTAGTGCTCCAGTTTAGTCCTATTAATACAGATTTAACAGAATTACTGGCATGAGACAAGAGAATTATTAAGTCATCTGCTCTCTTCCTCTTTGCTCTTCATGGCAGCCAAGATCGTTTTGTCTTTTAGGCATGTTATTTTTCTCACATTGCCCTTTTTTCCTTTGAAACTAGCCCAGAAATGAAATAGTCCAGGTTTCCCAGGGGCTAATCTTACAATCTGATTGATCTATAAAGTAGAAACTTTCTTCACAGCCTAGAATATGAAATTAGGTCACTGCAATTTTACTCTACTTTCTTATGTTCTGCTTAGCATTTTCTCACTGTTCCCCCTCACTGGCTAGTATGGAATAAAGATCCTTCTGGACTATGACTATCATAAACTAAAATGCCTTGATTTATTTTATTTTTTTAAAGATTTTTATCCTGCCTTTTTTTTATACCTCAAGGCAGAGAAAATAAGAAAATTCCTTCCTCTTCCTATTTTCCTCACAACAACCACCCCAGGAGATGAGGCGGTGATAATTGCAGTTTTGGCTTCTAAATGACTCTATGAAGAAATTTAACCATTACTTTTTTATGTTTCATGATTTGTCATTTAGGGAAAAAAATCACCAATCTGGGAGCTGAGATAAAATTGTAAGTCGGTATAAAATTCAGCCTTGATGACATAATTTTTCATTCAACCCAGTCTCATGCAGATGGAGCATTTTTACTTGAGACTACAATCCTTAAAATCAATGACCAGTTGGGTGCCCATAGATGTAAACTCTCTCTCTCTTTTCCCCTCTCCCTTTGGAGATGAAGGAAAAGCTTTCCTCTCCAACTGGATACCCTCCAGATATTCTGTACAACTACTGAAATTCCCCACTGATATGAACATCTATTTAAATAAGGCAAAATAGAAAACACGTTTTTCTGTGTCTCAGAAGGTAGCAATATCCAGTTGATTATTCCCAGTCTGGGAAGTTAAACAGCAATGGGTCTCAGCACTTCAAATTTTGAAAATGATTTGGAAGAATAGCTGCAGCCCTCATATAGCAAAACCTCAGAACTGCTCTGCTATTGATAAAAGTTGCCCTTCCTTTAGGCCTAGGCCAGTCCACTGCACTTCCGGATGCAAAGAGGATGTAAAAACGTTAAAAAAAACCTTGCCATCTGTTGGGAAAACGCTATTGCATCCGTTTGTGTACTCACTGCATACGGTGTTTCATACGCTCTATCCCTCGAGCAATCCGTCACACTGAGATTTATCCGCGCAAGAAGTCTTTGAGCTGCACAAAACTTTGTGAGATCGGTATGAACTTTCCGCCGCGTTACGATGTGTACATCCGCGACATATACGGTGGCAACAAACGTTATATGTCCATTATCATCCTTAAATGCCTCTGTATCCTCTCTGCATCCTTGGCCAATCCTCTCAACCACATCTGCTCAGCTGAAAAATGGAAAGATGGGAGGAAATAAAAGGTACATGCGAACATCTACACAGCAGTTAGTTAGCACGGAAATAGAAAGATATTAAGCGTAGTGCATTCTCGAAATAAAGTATAAAATACGGACAAACATTTGTATCTGGGATGTATCTCGTAATATTTAGATGTCATGCGTATGTCTAGAGATTGTAGCAAGGACACCTAGCGGACAACTGATATTTTCTATAACAAAGGCGGGAGAAAATCATCTGGATCTTCAGTATGAGTCCAGCAGCCATGGGTGTACAGAACTTCATCACCCTATGGTCTTTGTTCCTCTTCCTAACTCATCAAGTTTCTCTCCACATGGATGATTGAAACAATCCATTATGATAGCTGTGCTCATTCATCACCAGAACCCAAAAACCTGCTTCAGACTGTATCAAAGTTTTACACAGAAGGAGCAGGAAGGAGACGTCAAAGAGCTGTGTGGGTGCGAGTGATGCGATTGTGAGAAGAATGGAGTTGGACTGTATGACCAGTTGATGGTGGAGCTGAGGAATGAAGACCCTCGATGCATTCCATCACTTCATTTGAGGACTGCCCACCAGCCCATGGTTTGACGAACTTGTTAAGAGCGTGCTGAGACCCAGGATTGACCGCAAGACTGAGCACCAAACTTCCGTCCCAACCCTGGACTGAGGTGGCCACTGACTCTCGCCGGCAACCTGGCCTCTGGAACCATATACAGAAACATGCAGCTATGCCCATGGAGGGTGCCACACATACACCCATTCAGCAAAGTCGGATACAGAGAAATAAGTACAAGAACAACACAGGAAAATACATGAAGAGAAGACCTAGGCCCCTCCAGATGCACCCCACCACTGAACAAGCTGGAGAAAACTTTGCAGAAGAGTAGGATACAAGGTTTTGGGAACTATTCCCCCACACGTTGAGCCATAGATGGCGCGAGCCGTGGCTGCAAACGGCTCGCAGCCACAACATTCAGGGCTCCACTTAAATATACAGACTACTAAGGGCCTCTTCCATCATGTTAATTCTTCCGTCTTGCCATTGTGATATGGCTGAACTACTAAAGTTTCACCTCTACACGATCTTCAATCAGGCAAGCGGGTCATGACTGTCAGATGGCCAAGTGGTATTGAACAATGCCAAGCTGGACCTCCAGATGGGCAATGGAAGCAGACACTCTACTCCAAGTGTGGTATTTATGTCCCTCCTTCGTAGGCTCCTAATGTAGCACACCAAATGTGCCCTACTTCATCATGTGAGACCGTCCCTCAGAAGCCTACCTCATTGAAGCCAGCATACAAGGTCTAAGGATACCTCACCCGGAAGAGTAGGAATCGTTCAACTACAGGCTTAAGATCAGCAGCTGGCATGCAACAGAGGCGCGGTGAATTTTTAGGAAGAACGCCTTGCATTCATGGCCAAACAGGTTCCAGGTACTTCTCTACCACATCATGCCCAGCAAATAGAAACCCGAAGACTAGTAGAAGGAAGACTACATCGCTGGAACGCTTGGACGGTGCATTCCTTGCACAAATCTCATGACAACATCCCGCGGTACCCCAGTGTTGCAGAAATAGCTGTTGACTCCAACTCGCGAGTCAACAAGGGGTAACCTGGGGACATGGAGCCTGGTGAGATGGGAATTTCACCACTGGCGATATGGATGTAAGGATTGTAACCTGATAGACACTGTGGATATACAAGGCCCCAACAGAGCTTCACATTGAAGGAAGAGGACAAGCAGCAACCTCTCTGATCAGGCTACAACTCCCAGCTGGAGAAGGCAGTGGAAATGGCAAGGACAGGATGATATATGATTAATGGATGCTTCCTTTGAGACTGCTTGCATAACACTGATGAGTTGTGCCATGGTATGTTAGTTGGTCCTACAATGAATATGGATAAAAGAGCGTATTTAAAAATGTGTTGATCAATGAATAAATTGTTATTGATAATAAAGGTCCATATGTATGGCAGCTGGGATGGTGACCTTACAGATCCTCACGAGGTTTATCTATCCCAACTAATCCTTACCTATCCCACAAGCATTGCAAAGGCTTAACCATTTTTTCAAGTTTTTCCCAACACTTTATTAAGTAAACCAAAATGAAACCAAGTAAATTTTAATTGGTGTCTTTAAGCAAGATAAACTTTATTAAACAAGCTAAATAAATCAGTCCTGAGCCTATTCTGAGTCACTCTGAGTATGTCCATTGGTCTCAGCTGTGAGAGCAGGCCAGTGACTGTGGATGTGGCTGTGGCTTGAGTGCTGGTCTGAGCATCATGGGTGCTTGCCTTGAGAGGTAGCAACAGTGGTTGTTGTCGTTCAGAGCATCAAGACTGACCTCTCAGTCCCGTGAGGTTGAGAGGCCCTTCATCAAGGACTTGAGTGTCAGGCCAATACTGGATGAACAGATTGTCCATTGACGGGCTTGCTGCCGGTGGAGAAGGGTTGGAGTGGAGTGTAAGGGGCTGTTCTGGGTCTGCAGCTGGTGAGCGAGTGAGCATCTGTGGCATCCAGATGAACCTAGGGCCTGGACTGGGAAGTTCTTGCTTGTGCTGTGGGAAAGTCCTGGTAGTCCTAGCCTGTAGTTGAGGGGCTGTTTGAAAGCCCGTGGAATGAGCTTGTGACTGATCGCCCGGAGTGGGGAGGCCAGACCTGGACCGGGTTAGGAGCAGCTTACTCAGCTGGCCTTGAGGGTTGTGCAGAAGTGCTGGCAATCTGTCGACTATCATACTAGTACTGGCCTCGGGCAGTCCCTTAGGTGTCTGGCTTCAACATAGTGTGTTGAAGGGCTTCCGGGCCGAAGGATGCTCTGTCGCAAGTCGACAAAGCTGAGAGAGAGTTCTGGCTGGTCTTCATTGTGTCCCTGATTCACCAACAGCACACTCTGGTCCTGGCCCCTTCCAACTCTGCTTTCCTCTTATCTATTGGGCCCTTTGGCAATTATCCCTCTGGAGCTGGGGGTTGGGAGTGGGTTGGCCTCTGGTGGTGCTGCTGTCTTCTCCATTGTGTGACAGGCAGGGCGTGCCATCCTCCACGGGATCCTACAAGTTCCGCCACGGCATGGGGAGTCGCAAGCTTGTCGAAGGCGGTATCTGCTGTGCGGCCCTTTCTGCGAACTGCCTGGACAGGGTAGCTGTGCTCCTGGCTGGAAGAGGACTGGCTGTCTGTGGGCTTCGTGTGGGAGACGGGGTCTCAGAGGAGGCTGCTTCCTCGGTGGTGGATCTCAACCCTCCAAGGAAATGCATTTGGCCCACGACATACTGTCTCACTTGGTCAATGAGCTTTGAACAGCGGCCTGCCTGGATTCTTGAGGTGATAGCTTGTACATACCAGGTGTGCATGTGCTATCCGCTCAACCATCCCAGGAGTCACTCTCTGCAGTGTACCCAGGCCTCTCTGCCTTTGTCTCCTTCAAAAAGCTGCCTGCCTTCTTCTGGCCTCAAAATCGTGCTCTGTCTGACACACTATCTCTTCCCTCACAACGTATCATTCGATACACGGCATATGCCACAGTGTGGCATCAGGACACATGGCATGTACTGATTCCGCCTTCGTCCTCACATATACTGCTGTCTCCGGCATCTCTCAACATCTTCCGCTCTCAGCGGCCTTCACGCAAGCTCTCAGCGGCCCTTTACTCGGAGCCTGCTCGTCAGGGCCGCTCCAGCGGCTGTCAAGCCATGATCACCGGAGTGGCCAATACACGATAAGTCCAGCAATATGATCTCGCGCGACTTCAGCTAGCGAGGAGAATATATAGCGTGGATGCTAGCTTGAGTGATCTGATCCTTGGGCTGGTCCACCAACCGATCTAGCACTAGCCGAGCAGGAGCCAACGCTCTCGTACACGCTCCGCTCATCTCACGATAAATGCCGCTTACTATTCCACCGTAAGTCCGATCGAGTATGCGACAAGAATTGATCGCCGGACTCCTGCTAGGTTCTTGCCGCTTTCCATACACTCTCGGATGAAACAAGTCAATAAGCACTAAGCGCGATACGACAAGACTTCTCTGTGCTAAATGACCGGCGAGTGCACTGAATACTACCGATGCCGGCTGTGGGGCGTCAGAAACTTACTTAGTAGCTACACGTCATCAGTCGAAGCAATCGCGCGAGCTGTATACGGTCTCCTGATTGGTATACATTCGAGTCGAGTTGGCGCTACGCACTCGCGAGTTCAGTCTGACTGCTGGCGACGGCAAGTTCAATTACCTGAGGGCACGCGAACGTATACTCGTGCACACGCTGATACGCACCGGCAACCGGCAGCGAGTCTGAACGCTTTGCGCATACGCACAAGCCGCCGCATTACTCCAACCGTGCCTCTAATACCCACGCGTGGGCATACTACATGTGAAAATATCCGCTATCTCGGACACGGATACACGATGTACAAGATGCAATGTCCGTCATCTCCGCCCGTCGTTCTCATCTGACTATGCATTCCGCCCCCTCCGCTAATGAGTCCACTCTCAAAATTCTTCCCCCAGCGAACCGCTTCGGAAGATTGTGTCATCATGCTTCCATCCGCTTTCATCCGCTAGGCTTCTGATGAACATCCATTTAACATCCCTGCTACATACTACCCACATCCGTTCTTTTCCGTTCTTTTCCGTTCTTTTTGCTCGTCCGCTGTGTCCTTTATACATACATTTTGCGTCCATCGGCCAGTGGGACCAGGCCTTAAGTTTCAGTACAAGACTGAAAAAAGCGTGCAGCTGTTTAAAGGAGAAAATTCCAATGACTACAACTCCTAAAAGGAGCCCCATCATTTTTTTTTGGCTTGGGCCAAAGGAGGAGAAAGCGTCTGTCCCACTTGTATCCCACAGGTTGGTGAACAATATTTATTTCATTCAACAAATTTATATAGGCCCCCAATTCACATATAGATGACTCCAGGCAACTTACAAAATGTAACATTGTAAATATTGCACATCCCTCAGATGTCTGTAACATTGATATATAGTACTCATATAAAAAACCCACTATGAAACAGAATATATGTTTTATACTGTAAGCTGCCTAGAGTAATTTCATTATGAGGTAAGTGGTTAATAAATTTAAGAAATAAATAAATAAAATGAAGTAAGTCTTCCCAGGGACATCCTATCACATATTCAGAGAATATTTCCCAAATGGTCTCCAAATTCCACAATTCCTAACCAATTTAACTGAGGAGCTATCTGGTCAAGGAAGGCTGTAGCACAGCATTTTATCACCAGATATGCTGGCTACCAGCCTGACCGGCTTCAAAAATGGGTTGAACCAATTTATGGAAGTCATGAGGATCAATACTTCTTAGCTTTGATGTTGGCATGACGACCTCTGAAGGCCATCTGTTGGGAGGCTTCCTTGTACAGTCAGCTGGCCACTGTGAAAGCAGCCTGATGAGACCAGATGGGCCAGCAGGCCAGGGATCCAATCCAGAAGAATATTGCACATGTTCTTATGCTTTGTTCTGTTCACAGGGTGAAGTAGGATGCCTGCTTAACGAACGAAGGCTGCTAGGCTTACAAAATTTCCAGAAAACTTTGTCCAAATCATTTTAATGCCAAATACAACCTTATTGGTCAGTACTTGCCTGAGACCTCTCTACATAGACTAAAGTGGACAGCTGAACAAGCAAAGAGAAAAAGGCAAAGTTAAATCACTTCCATGTTTGCCAAGAAAACTAGATGGATATATCCCTGGAAACACTGGAGATCCAGACCTTTACCCTTCTACCCAAGGTTCTGGACTACCCGAAACTCTGGCACTTCATGTCAACTTTGAGTTCATAAACTTCACCTCATTATTCCATGTTGTTACAATTAACTATAGTAATCTCAGAATTTGTTTCTTTGCCTGGGGCGGCATATTCCATTTTTGTTGCTTTCTTGATATCTTATGTATTTTTAGGTTCAGCCTTCCTAATCTGATTTCTATGGAGATTCTTAGTCATCCAGGTCATGGTTGTCACAAAGATGCTTTTTTCAAGAGGCAACTGGATATTCTGGTTTTTCTTTGAAGACATTTCGCTTTTCATCCAAGAAACTTCTTCAGCTTTGACTGGATGGTGGGGAATGGAAGGATTTATACTCCTTGCAGACACCTGGTCATTTGCATTCTTTTAGCAAGTCATTAAGGCCACCTGGAGATTTATGTGTTGTCAGGGTCACCTGAGTGGTACAAATGGGTGTGGACCTTCTTGGAACTGTTGAAAGGACTGTCTTGTATTCCTCCCCCTCTGTTGAGAGGGGGCTGTTCAATTTGAACATGGATGGCCTCTGTGACACCTCTTTGACCTTTCTTTCAAACCAGTGGTCTTTTTGGTCCAAAATGTGGATTTCGCTGTCTTCAAAAGAGTGCCCTTTGTCTTTTAAATGCAGATGGACTGCTTAATGGGTTTGTTGTCCTATGTTGTGCCATGCATTTACGAAGTGATTGTTTTGTTTTCCCAATGTACAGATCTGTACATGGCTCACTGCATTGTACTGCATATACCATGTTGCTCAATTTGTCTGATCTTCTTCCAATGTCCATGGTGACTATGGATAATAGCAGCTGTGCATGGCCACATGTGGAAAATACTTGATTGGAGAAATGCTATGTTTCTTCAAAGTACTGCAGTTGCCTTATCTTTCTTTATACAATGTTCCCTATTGCTCTGGCTTGTTTCTATGGCTTCCCTGACACTCTCTCCGTTTATTTTATCTGCAATTAATTCTTTATGTTCACTCATAAGTGCAGATGAAAGAAACCTGTCTCTATTATTTTCTGCACCTCACTATCTTTCTCCAAGGTGGGGGAATGCCTGTTGCAATACAATCCTTTCTTGTGTAAGATACATAGATATGAGCCAATTAGAATGCCTCAAGTACACATTTACAGCACATTGGAGTCAACATTTTCCCTAAATGCCACTTTCTCACAGTCACTGAACTTCATCAACCTACTTTGGCCAAATTTTGCATCTTTAAAATTTACGGAGCAGTCCTTTTAGCCTGAAGATTAATCCACCCAGCTCATGCTCATGCATATAGATTTATCTCTGAATATTTGTTCTCACTTAACTGAAGTCAAATGAACTAGATGGGACTGGTATAGAGATCACGTGAGAATCATAAAAGAAAGTTCAAGCTGCCATATAAAATTAGGGTTGCCACCTCTCTTACACCAATTCCTCTGTTCTCCTGACCTCTTTGGATTCTGCTCTTTGAATTAATTTGCTTCAATAAAAGCCATTTTAAAATGGCTTTATTATCTAGCTAGGAAGCTCTTAAAAGGAAAAGGGATAGATGACTTATTAAAGTAACACTGCCAAGCAATAATATACTGGCTAGATGCATAGAGTAACAATCTGATTATTTCAGCCAGATCTTTCTCCCTTCTCAGAATCCTACCAATCTGGGAAGATGCCAAATGGAAGAATTTTTGAGCACAATTGTGAGTTTTGAACACTACTGGAATGTTAATACATCAAAAAAAATAGTTGCATGTGGTAATATTAGTGTGCGTTTAGGCAAAGACTCAGAGAAGTGCAGGATCTTCCTGCCAATATTCTTCAATCCAGCATTGTCCTGGCTCCCAAAATTTTTGTTCTGATATGCACAATTATACAATCGCTGACATAGATTCCCCTCCTTCCATGTTAGAACTTCTTATTCATAATCTAGCTTTGTTTTTCGCTTTGGGCCAAGGGATGCTATTTGGTTAAAAAAAAAAAAAATTGACATGACCTCAGCAGATCTAATCCCCCTGAACCTTTTGCTGTGGCAGAGTCTCAGGTCTGATCTGCTGATATCGTCCCTGGCTTTCTTGGCACAGGAATGAAAGTTACTTTATTTCTCTGGTTCCAAAATTGCCTGACACTGCTTTAATATGAAGATGTTTGCATTAGGAAAATAATACAGGATCAACTCCCATGCCCTACAGAAGTGCTGGATTTCAATCTGTATAATGCTGACTAGGAGCTGTGAGAGTTCCCATTCTCAATATACTACAAACACACAGCTGAGGAAATTTACATCACACGTTTAAATGTAGCAGTCCCTTCTTCAATGCCCCTGAGGAACAGAATGTGGCACTGAGAATATATCTTGCATGATTTTTAATGAGACTCTTCTCTGCCACCTAATTCACTATAATCACTATTTTGTTTATTTCTCTCATCAAGAGAACTCTGGTTAGAAAATATGAAGCAGAAAATTAAATCTGTACCCTTTATGATGCAGGTTTAGCTTTCATATCGTGTTAAACTGTAAATGGTTTAATTATAGATATTAAATAAGGTACAGTTGACTAGGTTTGCAGTGGCTGGATTAACACAACACAGTGAACCAAAGTCAAATAAATCATGTCTTGGCATTGAATGTTATATGATCTCAATCATTATTGTTGCCATCAGGAACAATTGTCATTGTTTGATAGAATCTTTCTGATAAAAATGAATGTATTCCCTAGAACAGAGGTCTCCAACCTTGGCCACTTTAAGACTTGTGGACTTCAACTCCTAGTGTTCCTCAGCCAGAAATTCTGAAAGTTGAAGTCCACAAGTCTTAAAGTGGCCAAGGTTGGAGACCCCTGCCCTAGAATGATTTAAGAATGAGGTACAGGTTGTCCTCAAATTACAACCACAATTGAGTCCAAAATTTATGCTGCTAAGAGAAACATTTGTTAAGTGAGTTTGCCCTATTTTACAACTTTTCTTGCCATAGTTAAGTTATGGCCACTGGTTAAGTTAGTAACACACTTGTTAAGCAAAACTGGATTCCACATTGACTTTGCTTGTCAGAAGGTTGCAAAAGCTGATCACAAGACCCCAGCACTTTGCAAACTCTCACAAATATGTCAGATGCCAAGGGTCTGAATTTTGAGCATGTGACCACAGGGATCCTGCTGTTGAAAGGTGCCAAAATGCCTTTCTTTTGAAGATTCGATTTTCCCACTGGGAGAGCTCCGGTGCAAGGATACGGACAACTGCTTGAAAGCTGGATCTTTTTATTTTTCAGTGGGAACAGCGAGAAGCCTGTGTTCCTGGGCTAGCTAGCTTCTTATGGTAAGTCCTGGTTTTTTATACCCTTTTCTCCCTTGTCAGTTGATTTTGTGTGAATGTTTGTATTTGTGCTTAATGTTTCAAATCCTGTTTGAGTTTGTCTTTAATTCCTGCCAGAGGGCAAACTCCGCGGGGTGCGGAAGGCAAACTCCGTGGGGTGGTCAGTTGTATTATTGGTTTTCTCTAATCTCTTTTTAGCTTTAAGATAGTTTTTCATATTTGTTCTGTGGCAATCTCCTGTCTGTCCTTTTTGTAATTTATATTTTGTATCTTTTGTCTGTTTTGCTTATTTGGTATGTCCTGTGTTTGTAAGGGTTTTCTAAATTATCTTTTTTGTTTCCTTTTCTTATTTGTCTAGTTTTCTTAATTACTCAGGCTTTGTCTATAGGGATTCTTTAATATCTTTTTATTTGATTCCTTTTCCTATGTAGTTTGTTTTATGGCTGACCTGATGTTCCCCTTGGGCTTTTCCTGTTTTTGTGACACTACTGTCTTCGTGAAGTTCCCTTTCCACACTGCAAAGGTTGCAAGCATGAAAAACAGTCACCCCCTTTTTTAAGTTGTAACTTTGTATAGTCAGTAAATGAACTGTTTATTGAGAGTTTTGCAGCAATAATTCAGTGCCAGAAAATAAACACAGATGACTGATGCTTCATTTAACATCTTTATAAACCTGAGTAGATTTACAAACCAGTTGTAGATTTCTCCAACATGGAGCAAACTCAAACAGAAACATGTTGCAAGTTCAGAGCAGAGCTCCAGTGTTCAGTAAGCAAGTAAGTTAATTTCATCTTCAATAGACAGAGCTCAACATTGCTATAGAGTTGCAGAGCTTAACATAAAAGTAGCCTAGGCTACTTTTAGTTTCAGTTTCCAAAACAGTCCTCATTGACTGATTTAGTTGCTATGCCTATTCATTGGCTGACCTTGTTACCATGCTCTATTCCAATTCATGAATATACTCTAAAACTGTTCTAAGTCGAGGACTACCCGTATTGCTTAGAATTGTTTCAAACAATACCATTTTTGGAAAATGTCACACCATTTAAACTAGTAATCCGCAACCTTTCTGGCTTGGCAGACCAGGTGAGTGGAGGGGTGGAGGGGATAGTTCTGTGTGAGTGGCAAGCCCACTCCACTGCTTGCATAAATGGAGCTTCATGTGTGAGCTCCTGCCATTCATGCAGATCGGTTCTGAAGGGCTCCAGCCCAGGAGTGGGCCACGGCCTGAGGGTTGGGGTCCCCAATTTAAATAGTAACCCCTAAAAATATATATATTTATACTTGTGTGGCAAGGAAAGAAGCCACAAGGTAAACCTAAAATACCGCAAGGTGCAAAGGACAGAGGAGAGTTTACCTTGAATCTCAGGGGTGAGATTCAACCAGTGTTACTACCAGTTTGGTGACTATGTTTTGCATGCGCATGCACACTTCACGCGCACATGCATCAGACGTGCGCTGTGTGCGTGTGTAAAAAAACCTTAAGCTGTTCTATCCGGAGAGCTGAAAAGCACAGCACGCAAGTGTGCAGAGTTCGAAAAGCCTCTTTTTCCCTGCTTTTTTAACCTCAGCTGTACTGTGCAAAGCACACTGAATTTGAAAAAGCAAGAAATAAAGGTCAGGTAAGAGCCTGGGTGGGTGAGTGAGCCAAACAGCAGCAGACACAGAACCGGTTCTGTGTCTGCTGCTTTTCTGAGCTACCAGTTCTATAGAACTGGGCAGAACCGGTAGCATCGGTAGCATCCCACCCCTGCTTTAACTTGTATTTTGCAGCCTGCTCTTTTGTTTAGATGAAAGAGTGAGTGCTGCTGAGAAATAGAAGAATATAGGCAGTGGACCTACGATCACAACTGAGCCACGCCCTGAGCCTGGTGGGATTTGAACTGCCAAATTGAAAGCAGCTGGCTGCAGAAGTAGCTTGCAGTACTGCACTAGAACCACTGCGCCATTGAAGCTATATGAGAAGTGCCATATTAAGAATACAGAACAAATAAATACAAACCCAGGTTGTACTCAGAATTCACTGGTCTTCGCACAGGACTTTTTTTTATCGAAGTGAAACAGGGAATAAAGGGAAATGGTTAAGTTATCAAGATTTATTATTACAGGTCAACTGAAAATATCTATCTTAAGATAAAGTCACCAGGAAACAACAGATTGTAAAGGGTTTATATTAGTTTTCACTATATAATTAATAGCTTTTCTGCTTTTAGAACCTACAAATTGACTGAAACGAGGGGACTTTAAATTATCTCTTTTTCTCTTATCCCATCTCTTATCTATAAACAAATCCTTAATTTGTTTATAGGTAAGAGATGGGATATATGAGAAAAAGAGATCATTTGTTTTATTTTAAGTGAAGGTGGTACGTTACTAAAATTGTTTGTTCATGTGGGTGAAAGCGGGAATCATTTCCTTATATATTTCTTTTCTTTTTCTTTATTCTTTTTTTTCTTTTCTATTTTTCTATTAATCTTTTCTGTACTTCAGGGAGAAAAAAATTGTAAACCACAGTCACATTACTATGGTGTGCTGCAAACAATAGATACAAATTCAAGGTGAATCGCACAAAACTTGATTGCAGGAAATACGACTTCAGCAACAGAGTGGTCATTGGCTGGAATACTCTACCTGACTCTGTGGCTTCTTCCCCAAACCCCAAAAACTAACCTTAGATTTTCTACTATTGACCTCACCCCTTTCCTAAGAGGTCTGTAGGAGGCATGCATAAGCCTACCAATCATGCCTACCATCCCTGTCCTATTGTTTCTTTTATTTTTCTTGTATGTATCCATATATTCATAACTATGTTTATAATTATACCTATTATCTTGTAAGCAATTGACAAACCAAATAAAAACAAAATAAAAACAAAATAAATGGGCCTAATATGGGCTGGTTTCTGAGTGCCCAAAATACATGACCACGGGGGAAAGGACAAACATTGTACTTTCAGAACCAAACAATAAATTACTTGGTGCTGTTTGTGTGTGTATGTGTGTGTGTCCCAAAAATGCTTTTCCAAAAGGCAACTCAACTGTCTTGCTTTTTTTCCTCAAAAACATTTTACTTCTCATCCAACAAGCTTCTTGGATGAGAAATGAAATATTTTAAGCCCCTGTCACACAGCACCAACTGATGCAAAGAGGATGTAAAATGGAGAGAAACGCTTGTCATCCATCGGTTAACGCGATGCTTCCGTTTTGTACTCACTGCGTCCATTTTTCATCCTCTCTATCCGTCCAGCATCTGTCTACTGACATTTCATCCGCACAAGAAGTTTTGAGCTGTACAAAACTTTTTGAG
>BHFT01041556.1:0-32468 GCA_004320025.1 Laticauda laticaudata
TTGACGCGTTTTTGGAAATTAATGTGCCCTAGATGGTCTATGTAGTAAATGATATACATTCATTCATGTACGCTTACATTGTTAATAAACTGAAGTTAGCCATCTGCCAACTGGTCATTCATGTATTACAATATAAATCATTCTTTTAAAGCTAGCCATCAACACTTATTACCTCTTTCTCTATTATACAGTTATCTCCCCTAAGGATTCTACATAACATATACACTAAAACCCTTCTTACATAAATTGAGTAGATAATTATAAATATTCAGTATGATATTACATATAATCATATAGTTAAATTCTTCATTATACAAGAACAATAGCAGTACCTGTCACCTGATGCTTAAGTATTCCATCCATTTGCCAATGATACATGTTCGTCTACTCAGTGACATCTTACAAATCTCTTTCTATCTTATAGTTCGCATGGCGTGCGCCACTATCAACAACCCACAAATCATGGTTTACAGTTGAAGTTGCTGACATAGCTAAGACTAACATTCATTCTTAGCGCTTCTGGTGATAGTGAGTATTCTGTCTTTTGCCCTTCTTACAGAATTTAGCTATATGTACCCTAGCCCACAGCAAAACATTTCCTATAACAGTTTAGGCAGGTGAAGACTAAATCCGTGCTTCTTGTCGTTGTTCCTTTCTCAGTTGTCCCTATCTAGTTCGTCTTCTTGCTCTTCGTACAAAATCTTCCAGTTATATCAGCCAATGTCATTATCTCTGGGCAGACTCCAGCTGAAGCATATCAATCATCATAACTTTCATCCCAATGGGAAAGAATGATGTAAACTTGATGCCAGCTCTGGAAATATTAGTTCCTTTTTACTCTATGTGACCTGAAAAGTTCCTTGTTCAGAAGTTTAAATGAGCTAAACATACTCCACCTTTCAGAAGTATGTGCTGCGATAAACAGTTTATGTGTAAAGTAGTATTGTGTGACCTACACTGCCTCACAAAACATAAATCCTCTTCACAATTCTCCCAAACACCTAGCAGCGAACTCTTCTCCCATGAAATATGCGACTAAGGCTCTGGCTCACTCATGTTTAGTCCAAATTATACAAAAGCTCATTCTGTTGTTCTGTTTAAAAGTCAGCAACTTTTGGGTTCGTCCTCATACGATCCCTTCATCCTGATTTTTGACGAACTTCCGCATTTACACATCTGTGGCTTGACCACATCAAACCTTCTCTACTGCAGAAGTAGACTGCACTTCATAGTACCAGGAAACATAGTTTTGTTCCATCCAACCGGCTTATAGTGATAGAACTTGTGAAGGTGACTTGTCCCTCTCTTACTCAGGCATAGTTAATCCACAATTAAACAGTAAACAAGCGTCTGTTCAACAGTTACTGTGTGCATATCACACTAACGACTCAGTTATCTGAGCTGGTATGCTGGGCCATACCCCAGTGTTTAATGTAAATTCCCCATAGCCGGAAATGAGGCATACAGGGATGAGCGTCTTAAGGAGTATGTGTTGGGGAATAAATACACCCACACGACACAACAGATACCACTGTACAAATTAAATGCTAGGTCTTTTTACTTCCAGAAAGTGTTAAGCAAAGATCCAAAAATGCAGTCAAAAGTCATTCACAGGTAAATCAGTCAGTTCGTCTGTCCAGGTGATAATTCCAAAACAAAGTCCAGTGTCAAACAAAACAGTTCCAGTCATCAGACCGTTACATTCAAAATCCAGAATATCCAGCTCAATTAGGAAAAATGGAGCGAATGGCCAATATACCTTTCCAACAGGAAAGGCACCAACAGACACTTTATACTCACACCTCTTCTGAGACTAAGGCTAAACAAAACCCAGGTTCTGGCTCCATCTTATGGCCATTTGAGAAACCACACCCAATTACACTTTTAGGATTCTCTTAAAGAGACAGTATTAAATGGTTTATATATTTCCAACCCAAATAGTTGTTCGGTGACTTATATGCCTTACAAAACCAATGTATTTCTTCCCAGCTCTACAAATCTGCAAAGTTGCATTTTTATGTGGTGTCATTAAAAAACAGTTAGGAACTTGGTGGTTAATCTGGAAGTTCTTTCTTTATAATTTTCTAATTTTTATAATTGTGCCTCCCTTGTATGTTTCATATGACAGCCCATCACAACTAATTCACTGGAAGATTTTTGGATCATGTGAAGTTCAAGCTTTGCTTCCTTGACTTCCAGCTTCATCTTGGCACACCAAATACCAAATATTAATGAAGGTACTCCACTGTTTTTATATACAGCAAGTCAGCATGATTTAAAAAATAACATTGGATGTTACATGTTCTGTATTATAGTTGTATGAAGTGAATATCTTTCTGCTCTGTGCCACAATTCTCACCTATAAAACAGAAATGGTAGGAACCAGGTGCTGTTATTTTTTTAAAGATAAAATATTGCAGGCATTTTTACTAATTGGCATAAAGCACTGAATAAGTTTACACACTATAAAATGTGGAGTCAATATGTGACGCCTTTAAAAATGCTGCATCTCTGAATTCCACAGGGTGAAAACAAGATAAATGCCTGCCCAGGGAAGGAATCAGGAACTTAACCTAGGTTAAGAATGTTAGGCAAGGCTCTGGCATTATCCAAAACAGTTAGTTAATGGGCTATTGTTGAAATGGAGCCTGTCAGAGAATTTTCAGACTATTTACAAGAGTGTTTCTCGAACTTGGCAACCTTAAGGTGTGTGGACTTCAATGGTGGGATTCAAATTTTTTTACTACTGGTTCTGGTGAGCGTGGCATGGCTTGGTGGGCATAGCAGGGGAGGATACTGTAGCATCTCCATTCCCTGCCCACTCCTGGGGGAAGGTTACTGCAAAATCCCATTCCCTCTCCATCCCACTAACCTGCTTTCCAGCTTCGTCTCCTGTGCAGGGTAACAAAAGAAGACTAAGCTGATCAGAATAGATGGGGATGGAGTCAGAGATGGTATTTGCGGGTTCTCCAAACTACTCAAAATTTCCGCTACTGGTTCTCCACAACTGGTCAGAACTTGCTGAATGCCACCTCTGGTGGACTTCAATTCCCAGGATCCCCAGCATTTTTCCTATTGCCAATGCTAAGGTCAGTTTTTATAGCCAAGGACCCAGGCTTTCCTAAAAATAAAAGACTCCCAAGGATATAACGGGCATGTCAAAGGGGTTACATTTCCATTTATTTCTTCGTGTTGGAAGGCTGGCTATTTGGATGCATGGTGAAAATGCATATACACACAAAGGGCAGTTTTTCCACTGGATTACAGCAAGATGAAGGCTTGGAAGGGAGGGGCAAACCAAAATTGAGAGAAGACTGTATTCTGCTTCTGGACTTCTATGTAGGACCGATGATTTGATTTATGATTCTTGTTTTTCCACAAATGGAAGCTCCAAAACTCTGTTCCATCTGAACTGCCTTCCCTCAACAGAGAAGCAAGGGCAGGGGTGTCAAACTGGCAGCACATGGGCCGAATGCATGACATGGAGGCCACACCCATCCCAGCTCCGTGAAGGGAAAAAATGTTGTGATATGTCACGTGAACAGCAACATGACACAGCAAGTTTGACACCTGTGTCCTAGGATGTTTTTATATAATATTTATACTATATTATTTTCATTTTCAATTACTTAATTACTTGAAATCCACTTTGGGAAAATGATTATTCTGAAAAGTAGGATATAAATAATTACCAATAAAGAAGCACCAAACTCTCTATTCTTTTTATATCTTTAACTCTGTATTTATTTATTTACAGATTTTATCCTGCCTTTGTTATTTTATAAATAACTTAAGGTAGTGAAATAACCTAATACTCCTTTTCCTCCTATTTTCTCAAACCAACAACTCTATGAGGTGGGTTGGGCTGAGACAGAATGACGGGTCCAANATTTTTTTACTACCAGTTCTGTGGGCATGGCTTGGTTGGCGTGGTGTGGCTTGGTGGGTATGGCAGGGGAAGGATACTGTAAAATCTCCATTCCCTCCCCACTCCTGGGGGAAGGTTACTGCAAAATCCCATTCCCTTCCCACCCCACTAACCTGCTTTCCAGCTCCATTCTCCTGTGCAGGGGAACAAAAGAAGACTTAGCTGATCAGCTGGACTTGGGAGGCAGACAATAGATGGGGACGGGGCCAGTCAGAGGTGGGATTTGCTGGTTCTCCAAACTACTCAAAATTTCTGCTACCAGTTCTCCAGAACTAGTCAGAATCTGCTGAATACCACCTCTGCTAAGGGGAAATTAGAAACTTCTTATTTCTAGGCCAGGATTTTAACCACTACTGCATACAAAGTAGTATACTTTACAGATACAATTTTACATATTAAAGTGATAGATATTAGTGTTATAAGAAATAAAAAGTTAGATATAGGTATAGATAAAGTATGCCTTACTTTTATGCCTGTTTATATTGTTTTAACAGCAAGCAGATCTGAGAGCTTTTTTTTTTATGTAGGAGATAAAGATAACAAGAGGAACAGGGAGATAACAAGAGCCTTGGAGGATCCCATATCTTTGCAAATATTGTATAATTTCAAGGCTGGATGTGAAAAGTGGCTTTGGAGCATCTTAGTGCATCTGGAAGAAGAGGATAAAACAATGATATGTCATCTAATCCTAGAAAAATGCATTCATAAACAGCAGGAATTTTTAATGGAAGAGAAGGCCACTTTAAGCAATTGCTTAAAAACAATGAACCACCATATGATCTTGGCTTTTTGCTTCTGACCACTGACAATTTCTTGCTTTGAGTCATTTCCTTCTCCTGTTATTCTCAAATCTAATGAAGCCAGTTCAGCAAGCTGCAATTTAACTGTATTTACTTTCTGCTCTTGGCCTTTAATTTGACCTGTGTCTGGTTGATGGTCAATGCATGTGCCAGGAGGAAAAATATGTAGCACCAAAAGCTTCCCTGGAAGATAAGAGTTATATTTAGTCTAAAGAGAGATGCCGTGGCATTCACTCTGCTGCATTGTGCTCAGTGCAAAAGCTGTGGCAAAAATGAAGATTTTCTCAGGTTTTTCTCAATAGAAGTTAAGAGAAATGTACCATCTATTGTGCCAGGACTCAGTGTATGTACATGATTAAATACCGTACATTTTGTAATATGTCTAATATCCTAGATTGCCCTATTTAAAAAGGACATCACAAGAAATGTCTTCCTAACCATTCATGCTATTCTTTTGTACAAAGTGCTAGTTTTCAGTATTGATAGGAGACTATTTTCAATCTGTTCTATTTTAGGAACCATGTTTAATCCCCAAACTCTATATATCACAGAAAATGTAAAAAGTATCAGCATTTTTTAAATACTGAAAAATTGAATTCTAGACATTTCTATCATAACATTACCATTATTTCCTCTGTGGTTCCTTTCTGCCTGTTAGAAGGTTGCCAAGTTCTCTAGCTGTTTAAAGGATTACACACTTGAGAAAAAGGAAGTAACTTAGATTCCTGAACCCTCACATTTCTTCATATCAGGTTCTATCTCATTGTATAATGCTTGAAGCAATGGTGATAAAAGCAATGGATCCTTTTTGGTGGTTGTATCAAAGCTCTACCCCATGTCCCTTCTCTAGTTCTTTTCCTCTCATGATCGAACACTTTCCTATCCTGGCAGCCTTTTTCTTTGCCAACTCAGAAGGTGGTCTTGAATATTAAATTATATCTCGAGAACAGGGAATCTTTAAGTGAGTATCACTCAGAACACCCTATAGAGCAGGGGTGTCAAATTAGATTTCATTGAGAGCCACATTAGGGTTGTATTTGACCTTGGATGGGCTTGCTTGACATCACTCATATGGGGGGGGGGCACCTGTGGTGACCTGAACGCTCTACTAGTGGAAATGGGCTTCTGAGCTCCATTTTTGGCTGCGACAGCCTCCTGCAACCCTCTGCGAGTGAAAATGGAGTTCAGGGGGGCTGTATGCGACCCTCGCAAACTCTGTTTTTGGTTGGGCCAGCCTACTGCAACCCTCTGATCATAAAAACAGAGTTTGGGGGGTGTGCATGGCCCTTGCGAGCTGTTTTTAGCTGGGTTGTCTTCCTGCAACTCTCTGCCAGCAAAAATGGAGCTTAGGAGAGCTGTGTAGGCACTCCCAAGTTCCGTTTTCTTTGCAGAGACACCATCTTTGCTGTTTTCAGGACTGCCTGGCAGGCCATACTCCGTGGGCCGTATCAGGCCCCCGGGCCTTGAGTTTGACACCCTTGCTATAGAGCATTTCCCAGGGCTATATATAGAATGTCTTTGTCCAGAGAGCCTCCATCACTCCCTTTCTTAAAACTTGGTCCTTTAATGTTCTTTTTTCCAAATACAGAGGTTGCAGAGGATTCCTGTCAATCTTTCTGTGTTTGGAAAAAAAAAGCAAGGCAGGGGGAAATTTGGGGAATTTGGACTAGAGAAGTGGGTGATGGTTGGTGAAGGGAGGAACCTGTCTGTGACTCATAATCAGCCAAAGATACTCCATTTCGGTTTTAGCTGTTCAGTTTCTCTATTGAAATTATTAGGTAGTGATATAAATTCTTCAAAGAGTTTTTTTTCTAAGCCTTACAGAAGAAAGACATAAGGAAATACGATCTTATTTCAGAAATAAATTTACATATTGTTATTCAGAGATGACATTAATGAATATCTACCAATACTATATATTCTATAAGCTGCCTTGCATTGCCAAGTGCAAATAGGTGGCAATATAAGTTCCATGAATAAACAAACAAACAAACAAACAAACAAACAATAAATAAATAAATATGCAGAATACTATAGGGAGAGTTTTATTTTGACTACCAACTTGGACAGTTCTCTGAGCCTTTGCCTGGCCACTAAGAGAAACTGTATGTTGAACTAGATGGTCTGATTCAGTAAAGTGTTTTTTTTTTTTTAGGTTATCAACTTTTAACCATTTGTTTAGCAACTTTTCTAATTTAGAGCGGTACTGAAAAAAGTGACTTAAGACCTCACACTTTTGACTTGCACCATCCCCAGGGTTAGGTGTTCAATATTTAGGCACTTGGAAATTGACCTGTGTTTACAAGGGTTGTAGTGTCCCAGGGCCATGTGATTGTCATTTGCTCATTCCAACTGTCAGCTCTGAAGCAAACCTGGCTGAAGCCATCTTTTGCTGCCTCACAGTTGCCATGAACCCTGAGGGAAGGGGGAAGTAAATAGACTGGCTAACAGTCAAACAAAAAAAATTCTTGTGGGAACCAAGGTCATCCCAACAGGTGGCAATTGGAGGAGAGGCATGACCAAGCAGCCTGCCAGCTACTTTCATTGGACAATGTGACCAATGATATCAGGGAGGGGAACTTTTGCTCTTTTAATTAAGGGGGAAACCATGGGAACTTTTGGAGTTGGTTTTCACTAGCTGTGCTGATATGATGTATCCAGTAAACATGTTGCTTGAGGAATCTACCTGCTTCAGAGTTCTACTTTTGGTGGGTACATTATTCAGAATGTTGACACCAACTAGCTTCTGACAAGCAAATTCAATGCGGGAAGCCAGATTCTCTTAATAGCAATAGCACTTAAACTTATATACCACTTCACAGTGCTTTACAGCCCTTTCTGAGCGGTTTACAGAGTCAGCCTATTGCACCTAACAATCTAGCTTCTCATTTTATTGACCTCGGAAGAATGGAAGGCTGAGTCAACCTTCAGCCACTGCGGATTAAACTGCCAAATGACTTTATGTTTCACTTAACAAGAGCAGTGATTTGGTTAAGACTTATGACCAAATTGTCATAAAATTGGGCATGACACATTTAACACATTCTGGACCTGGTTGTAGCTGTAAGTTAAGAACTATCTGTATATTATAATTATTGCTATTTTGGTCCCTTGGAATAGGACATGATTGCATCACTGTGGCTTTTTGGCCAAGAGCATTCATATGCATGGGGCATCCTTCCTTTTCTTAATTTGGCAGATATTTGCCTCATTGTGTGTTTTGAGAGGAAACTGTTTTAGACAAGTCACACTAACTCAGCCTTCTGACAGTTTCTCTTAAGTATCAAATAGCAACTTCAGAATGAACACTTTAAAAAGATATATTTTCTCTAAGAGTATAATGTTGATCTCCATGGAATTGCTGTTATATTTTTTTTTAATTTTATGTCTTACAAAAATAGCATAATAACTCAGTGATCAACTATGCATTTTGATGTGATGTATACATCTGACTTTAAACAACAGGTATGTTGGGACAATAAATATTCAAAACTCTCAACACTTTTGTGTAATTAAAAATGTCCTAGAAATAGTTAACAAAGAAGAGAGATTTCTTTCTAGCTTTTGACGCTGTCTTTGTCCCCTAGCCAGTTCTAACCAGACTGATGAATGTAGCTTTCCAGCTAAATTGAATTTTGAAGAACTATTAGAGTGGCACAGGAAAACCTGATTTGATATACTGTATGTGAGTTTAAAAACAGCATTCCCATCTATAGCTGCTAAATATATTGAATGAAAACTTTTGACTGCATGGATATGCTGGCTGGAGGGACAGAAATGATAGTCATTTAAACATTAAATATTTATTTTATTTGCTTTTCACCATTCATCAAAGATAATGACCTATTAATTTAAGTGTGCAGTAAGTTTGGATTGAGGAGGCATGAGGAGAGAGATATTGTACTCATTTACCACACAAGCAAAATCATACAACGTCTTCAATGCCTTTTCATTTCACTTCACCTTTCATTTCTGTTTAGCACCTAAATTATGCTTTTGTGCTGCACCTAAAAAGACCCAGGGTACAGTCGCACAGTATGCTCCTATAGAAAGATGATTAGAGAATAAGACTGACCACTACGTTGAAAGGCCTGTTCTTGTTTATAATCCAGGTTAAATTGCGATATGTAAACAAATGCTTTAACAGTATTTACCTGTGTTTTCCCAAAAATAAGACCAGGTCTTATATTAATTTTTGCTACAAAAGATGCATAAGGGCTTATTTTCCTATTAGGTCTTATTTTTGAGGAAATATGGTACTAACTGCTTCCATCTGGCTGACAACCTTAGGTGGGGCTTATTTTGGGGGAATAAGGCTTATATTATGAGCATCCTGAAAAATTATGCTCGGGATTAATTCTGGTTGGGTCTTATTTTGAGGGAACATAGTATTTATTTATTTAAATATTCATTCATTCATTTATTCAGCCACCTCGTATCCAATGATCCTGGGCAATTTATAACATAAAAACATCGAAAAACATGAAAATCATCCGTTGTGAAAAAACATAGCAGATGACAAACAACAGATAAAATCATGGAGACAAGATGGCAAAGAAAGAAGCCAGTCAAATAGGGTGAAGATGGGGGCGGAAGATGGGATTAGATTTTAATTACTCCATCATCTCCAATATGATGCATCCCTGTTGAGTCTCCGGGACATTTGGCAGAGCAAGATCTTACAGCTCAAAATGTCCAGAGGGTGACTGCCAGTGAATATTATCCCACCTTTCTCCATACCTTGCATCATTAATGGTCTGTCCATGTCTGCTGTATTTAAACTAAACCAGCTTCTTCACAGTTTTGTGCACCATTTAGTTTTGCTCATTTGTCTTTCAGTAAATACAAGTGTTTAGCTGAATGAGTTTAGATACAGTAGATGCAAGTTTTATGCTAAGGGAAATAATAACCCCCAAGCCTACCCTTGTAAGATTGAGGCAAGTGTGAAATTATGCACTGGGGCAGCATATAGACTAACTGATATTTAAATCTAACCTTCAAAAATCTTGGTTGATTCATTTTTTTAAAAATGGGATTATTATTTTAACCAAAATCATGCAACATTTGAACAGATTTTTTGCTACATGATTTCCTAACAAAAGCTCACTTTAGAGGGACACTGTATATTATTAGTTGTCTTTTCTTACCATTGCTGTGCTGTCTTTTCCACACAGGCACTCAAACATTGCACTAACCATGGCTATCTTTAATCTTGGTTCTTGAACTCAACCATTAAGGCTTATCCTCACATATCACTGAGCCGATCCACAGTGAAACACAATTCATTGTTCCAAGTTTGCATCTAGTCATCAAACACCTTTGAATAAAACTCCTAGAATGCCTCTGAAATTATAAGTAGGAAGTTACATTACAGTGGAAGCTCAATTTAATGGATTTTAGATATTTTGAACATCTTACTCCAAACCCAACTCCTTCTAATAGGCCACTGACCATTAAAACCAAGGTTGGTTTGTCCCATTGAGAGTATATCATAAATGATGTCAGGTGTGTTATTATGCTGGGAATCTGAGCATATAATTTATTTATTTATTTATTTATTTATATTTTAAATGGCCACCCCCTCACTACAAGTTTAAGTAGCCAACAAATTTTAAATGGAAACTACAATAGATCAGAACATACAATGCTAAACATAAAATTCAAAACTAAAATGCTAAGAGTAAAAAGCAATACATTATAATAAAATACGAATCTTCACTAAACTTGATGACTACCTTGCCAGGGAAACAAAGGGACTTTCTGGAAGGCAAGCAGGATCAGGATCAATCTTATCTCAGGTAATCAGGTATACCAGAGGGCTGGCACTACAACAGAAAAGGTCTGTTTCTTGGGCCCTGCAACAGAGGTGGTATTCAGCAGGTTCTGACCAGTTCTGGAGAACCGGTAGTGGAAATTTTGAGTTGTTTGGAGAACTGGCAAATACCACCTCTGACTGGCCGCACCCCCATCTATTCTTACCATTTACTCCTAGACGAAACATTGATTTTAATATTAATGAAGTGACTTTTCTACTGAAACATGTCTAAAACCTGTAGTTACAAAGTGCTAAGCCATCAAAACGCTCCTCTCTTCATGATAATCTGTAGATTTTGCACGTTAGCCCTCCATGCCCCGAATTGGATGTGACATCTGATAGATGATTGATAGATCGATAAAATCATAGATTAGATAGATAGATAGATAGATTGATAGATAGATAGTAGATAGATGATGCATGGATGGATAGGGTAGATTAGATAGATAGATAGACAGAGATAGATAGATAGATAGATATAGATAGATAGATAGATAGATAGAGTAGATAGATAGATAGATAACAAGCAAGGCAAATGGCATTATATGCATGTACCTCTTCACAGTGCTTTATAGCCCTCTCCTTAGAGTTGCACATTCACCACATCTGCTCCTCATTTTATTCACTCGAGGATGGAACAGTGGGGGATTTAAAAAAAAATTTTACTTTGGTCTTGTGGGCATAGCTTGTGGGTATGGCTTCCCCCTGGTGGACTTGGAGGGAAGATTACTGCAAAATCCATTCTCTCCCCACCCCTTTAATCTGCTTTCAGCTCCATCTTTCTGTGCAGGGCAACCAAGAAGACCTCAGCCGATCAGCTGGGCACTCGGGAAGCAGAGATAGATGGGGTGCGGCCAGTCAGAGGTGGTATTTGCCAGTTCTCCAAACAACTCAAGATTTCCACTACGTTCTCCAGAACTGGTCAGAACCTGCTGAATACCCCTCTGTTGCAGGCCCAAGAAACAGGACCTTTCTGTTGTGTTGCCAGCCTCTATGGCTATACCTGATTTACCTGAGATAAGATTGATCCTGACTCCTGGCTTGCCTTCCAGAACGTCCCTTGTTTCCCGTGGCAAGGTAGTCATCTAGTTTTGTGATAAGTTTTCGTTTATTTATTTTTATATTGTGGTGTATTTTGCTTTTTACTTCTTGCAGTGTGTTTTGTTTTGAATTTTTGTTTTGCATTTGGTATCGTTTCTGTATCTTATTGTAGTTTTTCCATTTAATATTTGTTGCTACTTAAACTTTAGTGTAGTGGTGGTTGGTGCCTATGTTAATAATTATTAAATATATAAATATAAAATATAATATTTTATTATGCTTCAGTTCCCCATGGGCGAGATTAACACATCCTTTTTGATATCATATTTGATTATCTCTTCTCCAATGGGATCATATATACTCCGTACTCTTGTTTTTTAAGTGGCTCGATGTGGTGCCTTAGTTTTATTGTAATGGGATTGTTTGTGTGGTTGTGGTAATATGATTTTTTAGTTATTTTATATCCATTTAAAATTGAGTTTGCCCTACTTTGTTTATATGTAATCTTTCTTCTATTATATTTTCTCAGAGTGTTTCTAGTGAGTTTTATTCATATAGGTGTTTGGACTTCTTAGTATTTGAATATTCTGGGAACAGATGATATTGTGGTTTTTCTATATCTTGTGTTTTGGATTCTGGCTTAGTGGACTCTGTGAGTATAAGTCCTAATGGTTGATGGTCATATTGATAACTCATTGATTTTAAATGATGAGTCTGCATGGCTAGTGCCCTCATGTTTGATGTTGTCTTGTGTGGATTAAATTGAAGTGTGGACTCTTTGCATAATGTGTAAGATATAGTAAATATCTCTTATACTTCTGTTTTTCTTTTTCCTTAAATTATCATAGTTTGTTCCCTTTTCTAAATGTGATGCTTTGTCTTTATGGATATATTCATTTGTAGCAATTTAGCATATGTCTGTTCAAATGTCTGTCTTTGTTGTGTTTTATAATTATTATTCCCCTATTTTTTAAATATATGTAATTTCTATCCATGTATTTTGAATGGTTTATGATATTATTAATTATCTAGTTTGAGTTCTATCATTGCTTTGTCCCCTAGTTGCATTATATTTGCCACTTGCCTTCCTCTTGGTTGTATTGGGTTCTTGGGGTTTTAAATTTCCTTAGTGCACTTAAAACTTGCTATTCTTAAGCTTGTAATTCTTTAACTCATTCATGTTATCATCTTGTAATTTCATCTGGATAAATACTATATAGAGACAACTTATATGGGTGTCTATTCATATTCTGTGTGTAGAGTCTTGGTTTTAGTTAAAGTACAGCACGACATGGACAATGACCACTTATGATGCAAGGTTATGGAGAAAGGTGCGGATAATATTCACTGGCAGTCACCTTGGACATTTTGAGTGTAAGATCTTGCCTCTGCCAAATGTCCCGGAGACTCAACAGGGATTGCATCATATTGGAGATGACTGGAGTAATTAAAATCTATCCTCTCCGCCCCCAATCTTCACCCATTTGACTGGCTTCTGTCTCTTTGCATCTTGTCTCGATGATTTTATCTGTTGATTTTCATCTGCTTGTGTTTTCAACGGTGATTTTCATGTTTTTCGAGATGTTTTTATGTTATAATTGCCCAGGATCATTGGATCGAGGTGGCTGATAAAGATTGAATGAATATCTTAAATAAATATACCTATGTTCTCAAATAAGACCCAACCCAGAAATTAATCCCGAGCATAATTTTCGGGATGATCAATATAAGCCTTTATTCCCCCAAATAAGCCCCACTAAGGTTGTCAGCCAGATGGAAGCAGTGTAGTACCATTTATTTTCCTTCTCTTAAAATATATAAGGATCCTTTAATATGTGGAATATATATAGTCCTTATTGCATCTTGTTAGCTCTTAGATAATTTTATAATTATTAAGTGTCCTTGTTTTATTTGGGTGTTATTATATTACATCATGGTATTATATTATCTTGTTATTATATTGCTATTCTTGTTTTTAATTCTATTTCGCTACTTCTATTACTCTTGGATATTATTTATTATTATCATAAATATAACTCTAAGAAAATTATATAATTCTATTAATAAAATTATTTTAAATTATAAATTATATAATAATCAAAATAAATAATATTAAATATCAATAATAATATAAAATAATAAAATTATTATAAATAAAAAATATAATATAATATAATAAATATATATATATATAAAAATATAAAAATAATATAAATAATAAATAAACAAAATATTATATAAAATATTATTATAAAATAATTAAATAAAAATATGATTAATAAAAAAAAAAAATGAATAAAAGTGACATATAATTAATAAATAAAATAAAATAATAAAAAAAAAAATAAATATAATATTAAAATATATTAATCATATAAATATATAATAAATATAAAAAATATTACACGAATAAAATAATAATCACATATAATAATAATATTATTTTAAAATATCAAAACAAAAATTATACTTAAAAAATTAAAATAATAAAATAATAATATAATAATAATAATATATATATCTATCTTTAATTAAATAAATAAATATTATTATCAAAAAATAATATCTATTTAATAATAATAAAAAAAA
Organism: Laticauda laticaudata; assembly: GCA_004320025.1. Classification (NCBI taxonomy): domain Eukaryota; kingdom Metazoa; phylum Chordata; class Lepidosauria; order Squamata; family Elapidae; genus Laticauda; species Laticauda laticaudata. Next base: position 14,174 of record BHFT01041556.1, read on the forward strand.
ATAATATTATAATAAATAAATTATATATTAATATAAAAAAATATTCATATTAAAAATTTAACAATATAAAATTAAAATAATATAATAATATAATATTATAAAATATATTATATTATAAAATTCATTGATATGAACATTATAACTATATAATTATAAAAAATTAGATGATATTTAAGATAAACCCTATGTTTAAATATATTAATAAATGTAATAATATGTCTATTATATATTATATAGTATAATAATAATATTATTTATAAAATATTATGATTAATATTTTATTAAATAATATATAATTACATATATAATTATAATTTTAGATAAATTCTTCATTCTTCTATGTTTTTCTTCTCCTTATTTTCTTTTTTATTTTACATTACCAAAAAAAATGACGGGCCTTTCACGTTAGTGGGCAGTCTTATTCTCTAATCATCTTTCTATAGGAGTCCTATCTGCTGGACTGTACCCTGGGTCTTTTAGGTGCAGCACCAAAAAAGCTATTATTTAGGTGCTAAACAGAAATGCAAAGGCTGAGTGAAACTGAAAAGCACCTTGAAAGACGTTGTATGATTTTGCTTGTGTGGTAAATGAGTTACCAAATATCTCTCTTCTCTGCCTCTACTCACTCAACCTTACTGCACACTTAAATTTAATAGTCGCTGCATTATCTTTGAGTGGATGGTGAAAGCAATAAAATAAATATTTAAGTTTAAATGACTATCATTTCTCTGTCCCTCCAGCCAGCATATCTCCATGCAGCTGCAAAATGTCATTCAATTATTAAGCAGCTAATAGATGGGGATCGTATTGCTGTTTTTTAAACTCACTCATTTACAGTATTATCAAATCGAGGTTTTCCCTGTGCCACTTTCTAATAGTATCTTCCAAAATTCAATTCAGCATGGCTAAATAGCTACCTTCACTCACTGCGTCAATTCAGTCTGGTTCAGAACTGGCTGAGGTGACGCAAACTGACAAGGCGTTCAAAAGCTACGAAACGAAATCTTCTTTCTTATCCTTTAACTATTTCTAGGACATGGGTTTAACCGGTACACAAATGTTCTGTGTAGAGTCTTTGAATTATTTATTGTCCCACTTCCCTGTGGTTTCTAAAAGTCAGACTGTACTACATCACATCAAATGTGCATAGCTTGATCACTGAGTTATTATAGCTATTTTTGTTGAGACATTAAAATCTTCAAACAAATATGCGACAGCACTTGCCAGGAGATCACATTTACTCTTAGAGAAAAATATATCTTTTTAAAGTCGTCATTCTGACAGTTCTATTTGATACTTCACGAGGAAACTCGTCGAAGGCTGAGTTGTGTGACTTGTCTAAACGTTTCCTCTTCAAAACACACATTGAGGCAAATATCTGCCCATTAAGAAAGGGAAGGATGCCCCCCATGCATATGAATGCTCTTGGCCAAAAAGCCACAGTGATGCGCAATCATGTCCTATTCCAAGCGACCAAAATAGCAATAATTTAATGATACAGATAGTTTCTTCAACTTTTACAGCTACAACCAGGTCCTAGAATGGGTTAAATGTGTTCATTGCCCCAATTTTATGGACACATTTGGGTCATAAGTCTTAACCAATATCACTGCTCTCTTGTTTCAAGTTGAAACATAAGTCATTTGGCAGTTTTCATCCGCAGTGGCTGACACGGTTGCGACTCAGCCCTATCCCATTCTTCAGCAGGTCAATAAAATGAGACTAGATTGTTTAGGTGCAGGAGGGCTGACTCTGTATACCCGCTCAGACAAGAGGCTTGCTAAAGCACTGTGACGTGGTAGTATAAGTTTTAAGCTGTTATTTTGCTATTAATGTAGATTCTGGTTTTCTCCGTCATTTGAATTTTGCTTGTCTGTTAGAATAGCTAGTTGTGTGTGTGTCAATCATTGAATATATTTGTACTCCTACCATATTAATGTATGAATTCTTGAAGCTATATGTAGTATTCCTCTATAGTCTAAACTTATGTTTATCTTGGAGTATCTCATATTCTAGCTCTACTAGCTAGGTAAAATCCACTCCATTATAGTTCCCTGAGTTTCTCCCCTCTCCCTCTCTAAAGTTAACAAAGAGCTCAAGTTCCTCTCCTGCCTTGATGTATCATGTGGTCTTCTATTCTCTCTGATAAGTATAGCTTTGGCAGCTGCTTTGGTCATGTGGCTTCTCTTCCCCAATTGGCTACTGGTTGGGATGACTCCTTGGTTTCCACTAAGAATTTTTTTTTTGTTGACTGTTTTGCCTGTTTATATTTATCTTCCCTCCTTTCCTCTTCTAGGTTTTCTTGGTCAACTCTGTGTAGGCAGCATAGGTATGGTCTTCGTGCCTAGTGTTTTGCTTTCAGAGCTGACTCCGTTGTGATATGTAGCTAAAAGTGACTCATAATCGCATGGCCTGGTGACTACTACAACTCCTTGTAACAGCTCAGGTCGAGATTTTTCCTATAGTGCCTATTTATGTGAATACCTATCCCTTGGTGCTTGGTGTCTATAGTTCTCTAATGATAGTGTGTTTGAGTGGTCTTATGTCACTGTGTTTTCGTTATCCGGCTTCTAGAATTTAGAATATATAGTTTGCTAATCGAATATGGTTATATAAAGTTGATATTCTATATATAATATTAATAAAACAACTTTTATCGAATCAGAACTTGCATCGTATTGTTCAACATTACCTATAGTTCTCTTTTTGTCATGTGCAAAGTGGTTTCTCTATGAGTGTATACCTGTCTAGTTGTGGTATGTGTTAAATATAAACTCTCCTATAGATTCTGCATATTATTTATTTTATTGTTTGTTTGTTGTTGTTTTGTTTGTGTTTTATTTCATGGAACTTATAGTTGCACCTATTTCGCACATTGGCAATGCAGGCAGCTTATTAGAATATATAGTATTGGTAGATATTCATTAATGTCATCCATCTGAATTAACATATGTTTAAATTTATTTCACTGAATTAAGATCGTATTTCCTTTATGTCTTTTCTTCTGTAGGCTTAGAAAAAAAACTCGTTTGAAAATTTATCCTCACCTCTACTATAATTTCATAGAGAAAGTAACCAGCTAGAAACCGAAATGAGTATCTTTGGCTGATTATGAGTCATAGGTTCCTCCCGGTTCACCCAACCATTTCACCCACTTCTCTAGTCCAAAATCCCCAATTTCCCCTGCCTTGCTTTTTTTTTCCAAAACAGAAAATTGACAGGAATCCTCTGCAACCTCTGTATTTGGGAAAAGACATTTAAAGGACCAGTTTAAGAAAGGGGATGGAGGCTCTCGGACAAAGACATTCTATAATATTAGCCCTGGGAAATGCTTCTATGCAAGGGTGTCAAACTCAGGGCCCGGGCCTGATTCCGCGCCGGGAATATATGCGCCTGCCAGGCAGTCCTGAAACAGCCAGAAGATGGTGTCTCTGCAAAGAAACGGAACTTGAGGGAGTGCACTACACAAGCTCTCCTAAGCTCCATTTTTTGGTGGCCAGAGAGTTGGCAGGAAGACAACCCAGCTAAAAACAGCTCGCAGGGCCAGTGCACCCCCCAACTCACTCTCTGTTTTATGATTATTGGGTTGCGTAGGCTGGCCCAACCAAAACAGAGGTTTGCGAGGGTCGCAACAGGCCCCCTGAACTCCATTTTCACTCGCAGAGGGTTGCAGGAGGGCTGTCGCCAGCAAAATGGAGCTCAGAAGCCATTTTCCCTAGTAGAGCGTTCAGGTCACCACAGGGCCCCCCCCCTATGGAGTGATGTCAAAGCAAGCCCATCCAAGGTCAAATACAACCCCTAATTTGCTCTCAATGAAATCTATTGACACCCCTGCTCCTCTATAAGGGTGTTTCTGAGTGGATACTCACGTAAAGATTCCCTGTTCTCGAGATATAATTTAATGTATTGCAAGACCACCTTTCTGACGTTGGCAAAGAAAAGGCTTGCCAGGATAGGAAGTGTTCGATGCATGGAGGGAAGTAAGAACTAGGAAGGACAGTGGGGTTAGAGCTTTGATACAACACAAAAGATCATTGCTTTTATCACCATTGCTTCAGCATTATACAATGAGATAGAACCTGATCTGAAGAAATCGTGAGGGTTCAGGAAACTCTAAGTTACCTTTCCTTTTTCTCTCAGTTTGTATTCCTGATTAAACAGCTAGAGAACTTGGCAACCTTCTAACAGGCGAAGGAACCACAGAGGAAATTAATGGTATTATGTCCTATGATAGACAATGTTAGATTCAATTTTTTCAGTATTTAAATGCTGTACTTTTACATTTCTGTGATATAGAGTTTTGGGATTAAAGATGGTTCCTAAAATGAGAACAGATTGAAAATAGTTCTCGCCTATCAATCACTGGAAAACTAGCACTTTGTACAAAAGAATAGCATTGACAATGGTTAGGGAAGACATTGTCTTGTTGATGTTCCTTTTTAAGTAGGGCAATCTAGGATACTTAGGACATATTACAAATAGTACGGTATTTAATCATTGTACACTACGACTGCAAGTCCTGAGCCCAACTAGATGACGTACATTTTCCTTTATTTTTTTGTTCTTTTCCCTATGCACTCCATCTCCCCCTTAACTTCTATTGAAAAACCTGAGAAAATCTTCATTTTTTGCCACAGCTTTTGCACTGAGCACCAATGGCAGCAGAGTGAATGCCACGGCATTCTCTCTTTAGTACTAAATAAACTCTTATCTTCCGGGAACTTTTTGGTGCTACATATTTGTCTCCTTGCACATTGCATTGACATTCAACAGGACACAGTCAAATTTGAAAGGCCAAGAGCAGAATAACATACAGTTTAAATTGCAGCTTTCTTGCAAAACTGGCAGTTCATTGGACTTTGAGAATAACAGGGAAGGCATGGGACTCCAAAGCAAGGCAAATTGTCAGTGGTCAGAAAGCAAAAAGCCAACGATCCATATCGGGTGGTTCATTGTTTTTAAGCAATTGCTTTAAAGTGGCCTTCTCTTTCCATTAAAATCCTGCTGCTTTACTGTGTGAATATTGCGAGTTTTTAGGATTAGATGACATATCATTGTTTTAATCCTCTTCTGTCCAGATGCCTAAGATGCTCCAAAGCCACTTTTCACATCCGCCTTTGAAATTATACAATATTTGCAAGATATGGGAGTCCTTCAAGCTCTTGTTATCTCCTGTTCCTTTGTTATCTTTATCTCCTACATAAAAAAAAAAGCTCTCAGATCTGCTTGTTATTACTGTTTAAAACAATATAACGCATAAAAGTAAGGCATACTTTATCTATACCTATATCTAACTTTTTATTTCTTATAACACCTAATTATCTATCACTTTGATATGTAAATTGTATCTGTAGAGTATACTACTTTGTATTGCAGTTAGTGCGTTAAATCCTGGCCTAGAAATAAGAAGTTGTCTAATTTCCCCTTAGAGAGGTGGTATTCAGCAGAACTTTCGTGAGCTAGTTCTGGAGAACTGGTAGCAGAAATTTTGAGTAGTTTGGAAACCGCAAATCCCACCTCTTGACTGGCCCCCGTCCCCGATCTATTGTCTGCCTCCCAGTCCCAAGCCCATGATCAGCTAAGTCTTCTTTTGTTCCCCTGCACAGAGAGAATGATGCTGGAAGCGGCTTAGTGGGGTGGGAGGGATTGGGATTTTGCAGTAACCTCCCCCAGGAGTGGGGAGAGAATGGAGATTTTACAGTATCCTTCCCTGGCATACCCACCAAAGCCACACCACGGCCACCAAGCCATGCCACGAAAACTGTAGTAAAAAAATTTGAATCCACCCTGCCCCTTACGCATTGAAATCAGCTGGGGACGTTAGGACCCCGTTCATTCTGTCTCAGGTCCCAACCACCTCATAGAGTTGTTGGTTTTGAGGAAATAGGAGGGAAAGGTAGTATAGGTTATTTCACTAGCCTTAAGTTATTATTAAATAACAAAGGCAGGATAAAATCTGTAAAATAAAAGAAATACAGATAGTAAGATATAAAGATAGGAGAGTTTGTGCTTCTTTTTGCGTAATTATTTATTCCTACTTTTCAGAATAATCATTTTCCAAAGTGGATTTCAAGTAATTACAGTAATTGAAATGGAAACTAATATCGCTCATATAAATATATATTAAAAAACTCCTAGGACACAGGTCGTCAAATTGGCTTGTGTCATGTGCTGTTCACATGGACATATCACAACATTTTTCCCTTCCGGAGCTTGGGGATGGGTGTGGCCTCCATGTCATGCATTCGTCGGCACGTATTGGCTCGCCAGTTTGACACCCCTGCCCTTGGTTCTCTGTTGAGGGAATGCAGTGTAGATGGAACAGAGTTTGAACTTTCCATTTGTGGAAAAACAGAATTAGAATGCAAGAATCAGCGGTCCTCATAAAGTCAGAAGCAGAAATACAGTCTTCTCTCAATTTTGGTTTGCCCTCCCTTCCAAGCCTTCATTGCTGTAATCCAGTGGAAAAACTGCCCTTTGTGTGTATATGATTTTCACCATGCATCCAAATAGCCAGCTTCCACCACGAAGAAAAATAAATGGAAATGTAACCCCTTTTGACATTGCCCGTTTAATAGGCTTGGGAGTCTTTTATTTTTTAGGGCCTGGGTCCTTTGGCTATAAAAACTTGACTCTTAGCATTGGCAATGGAAAAATGCTGGGGATCCTGGGAATTGAAGTCCACCACTTGCCTAAGTGTAGGACTTTACTTTTCTCTACACTGAATGTCATTTTGTTAGATAGGATGCTTCTCTGGATCCTTCTCTGAATCCTTCTCTGGATGGCAGCCCAGAGAAGGATGAGCCAGTCCCAGGCACATCAGGGGAGGAGAGATAAGACAGACAGCCCAGCTGAGCCTGGTCAGTTGAGGCACAGTTACAGCAGGACATGAAATTGCTGGTCTCATTTTGTGGTTGTTAATCAAGGACTATCTATACTCTAATTAGGTGATGAATGCATGAATCATCATGTATGATACCTCTTAGCCAGAAATGGACATGATTGCTGCACAGGATGAACTTCTGCCAAGGTCCTATTAACCACAGCTGCCACTTGCTTTTTGAAGAGCGATCAGTCCAAAGGTCTTCCAAATCATGCAGCAACTCTGACTGGAGAAGTGTACCTCCACACAATCCTAATTTCAAACAGCTTCTCACAAGCAAAGTCAATGGGGAAGCTGGTTAGTTCATGCTAACCATGCATTTGTTCTATCTACAAAATCTTTATTTTGCCCTATATGTAAACTTCATTTTAAAGTTGATAGTCTTTCAAATTTCTCCATCCACTTTATAAGCAGAGGAATACTCCTGCAATTTCTGAAGGAAAATCTCCCCTGTATCTGTAAAAATAGAAAAAAGTTTTCTCAGGATGTCTTCCTTTGCAATTTAGTAATGATATGCCTGAAGCTTGAAAGGCTGCAGGCCTTTGAAAGGATGATTGTAGAAAAAAAAAAGGTGGGACATTCACACTTTTTCCTTAACCAGAAAGGTAAGGGAACTAAACTCTCTGTCATTAAAATAAATGGGAACAGTTAAGGAAAAGAGCACAATATATTTGCCCACGTCTATTTTATTTTAACATAGCATCCTACTTCACGTCAGCAAAACTTTCATCTCTGCATGAATAGTGCAAACAGATTCTAAGGCATCAAAAAATAGGTGTCAAAAATAGTTATCTCTTGCTAGCTAAAATATTTCTCAGATGTATTTTATTATATGTAAACTCAAATATATTAAAATACATATCTGAAAAGTAATAACAATAACAATAATTGGTAATGATGTGTTGATGGTGTGATCTTCTGGAAGAAAGAATGATGGTGCTTACAGAAGGGATAGTGAACAAAGTAAACTCTGAAAATAGCTTCAAGTAGATAATATAAGATGCATGGCTGGGCTCATAACATCTTTTTAATAGCACAGCAATCTGGGAACCAGTTCTGTCTTCCAGAAAAGCTGCTCATGTATAAAATTCTTAGAGAAGGATTCCAGACCATCAGATAAATATGCATTTGTTGTTAGAACTATCATACAAGTTACTTGTTTTAAAATTTATTCCATTTAATTTAACCTTGAGGTTAAAGGATAAATGTTAATTTGAAATATAGGTGCATGTTTGCATAGAGTATACTGCACGAGTCAAAAAGAGGGCTGTGAAATATTTACAGACTCCTTACATCCTGGGCATAAACTGTTTCAACTTCTACCCTCAAAACGACACTACAGAGCACTGCACACCAAAACAATTATACATAAGGACAGTTTTCCCCCAAACGCCATCACTCTGCTAAACAAATAATTCCCTCAATGCTGTCCAACAATTTACAAAGTCTGCACTACTACTACTATTAATCTTCTCATCACTTCTTATCACCCCTCCCTTCCCACTTGTAACTGTATGACTATAACTTTGTTGCTTGTATCCTGACAATTTATATGGAATGTTTCTTAGTATGATTTGATTGCATATTGTACACTATGACTATTATTAAATGTTGTACCTTATGATTCTTGACTCTTGACAGATGTACCTTTTCTTTTATGTACAATGAGAGCATATGCACCAAGATGAATTCTTTGTGTGTCCAATCACACTTGGCCAATAAAAAATTCTATTCTATTCTATTCTGTTCTGTTCTGTTCTATTCTATTCTGTTCTATTCTATTCTATAGGAAGATGTACATGTATACAAAATACCATATGCCTTCACAGATTATATTGGTTAATGGGTTGTTAGAAAAGGCCATTGATATGTAAGGACCAGTGAAGATCATCTAACTTTGCTTGAGTCTTTGCACTGAAATTCTGAACTGTAAATCCCTATTTTATTTATAAAGGCTGCTGCTCAGTTTAATGAAAGAGCAAGACTTAGCTTGTTTAGATATTGGTGATTTCCCACCTCATTTGTAGCTAAGAAAGAAGGAGATTCCTTAGTTAGTTAGCTGAGCCATAATTCTGAATAATATTCTCCCATTCCTACAAATGCAAGCATTATGGCTTCCTACAGCATGGCTATTTGTCAAATGAAATAAAGACATACTGCTTACCCATATCCTTGTTAAATTAAGGTATTACCCAATATTTCCTTCTACAGTAGTATTGTAATGCATGCTGGTGGCCAAGTGCCCAATTTTTGATCATATGATTGCGGGGATTCTGCAACCATCATAAGTGTAAGGACTGGCCATAAGTCACTTTTTTCAGTGCTGCTGTAACTTCGAATGGCCATTAAACAAATGGTTGCAAGTCAGTAACTATTTGTAATCTATATACTTTTTAGCAGTTAGAACCAGTTTCCCAAGAACAGAAAATAAGTCTTTTAAAAAAACAAAAAAGGCATTTTTAAAAAGTTTTGCTATTTATTATACCACCAATTTGCCTATTCTGGACAGTTCATTTTACACCAAAATATTAATAATAACAATGACAAAAACAAGACCAAACTAAAACAACTTGAAAAAGGTACAATAATTATATTAAACAATAACATCCTGTTGTATATTACAGGATAAAAATCCCTGCTATAGTAGCTGAGTCATGCAAACCTTTTTAAAAAAAATATTAATTTTTCAATATGCCAGAAGCCAACCAAGATAGATACCAAATAATAGCTCTAGAGATGTAATTCAAGAAGATAGGTGTCACCACACAGAAAGACCTGTTCCCTACAATCAATACTCTGCAGGGAATAATATTTAGGGCACTATTGTGTACAGAGAAGAGACTTGTAACAGAAGTTAGTTCCTGTGGAATCCTGTCCAATTATTTAGAGTTTCAAGCAAAAGAACTGGAACTAAACTTTTGTATTCAACAGTGTATTAACAACTCACAGAGTTCTTTTAGAATGTATCCTGGAAGATACAATGAAGAGACATAAATTCAGATTGCTGAACACAGTGGTTAGCCACTGAATGACATGGATTGCTAGACTAAGTGTATTTGGCCTGTTGTAGCAGAACTTTTCAAAGAAGCATATAATAGCAGTGATGGAGAGTTTAATTACTTTTATATTATTTGAGAGACAAACTCTGCCATGTATGAGCCTTTCAGGAAATTCCAAACTTGTCTTTGCTGACAATATTCTCCTTTAAAGGTCGAAGCTTCTCAACCTGTTGCTATTTAGTCAACTAAATAGGAGAAATGTTGGGGGAAAGTGTTGCTGCAGTTTTTGATACTTGGTACTAAAAGAAGTTGCTGATGGCCAGATTGTTTTTTTATGTATAATGTTTAAGAATGAAGTTTCAGATTATTAGAGGAAGGTGAATATTGTCCTTCAAAAAGGGAAAAAAAGAGCAACCAGGGAACTAAAAACAATTCTTGCCATAATAATCTTGCCTAAATTGTTAATTGGTTAGCTTTCTTAATGAATTGTGAAAGTACTGCAGATGCAGAATATCTTGATTTCAGCCAAGCTTTTGACAAAGTACTTAAGATATTTGATTAGCACACAAGTGAACTGAAGGCTGGAGGAAATGATAATTAAGTGGACACATAGCTAGATCAAAGTCATATTGAATGACTGGTTTTCAATAGTTCCTCCGACCAAGGATTTCAGTGAGGGAAATTTAGGGTTCCAGACTGGTTCTATACTCAGGGGTTAGGATGATCAGAGACTGGAAACAAAGTCCTATGTTGCAACTGGGAAAGTTTAGTCTGGAGAAAAGAAGATTTGCATCATCTAGCTCTTTGCTGGTACTTAAAAAGAGACTACACAAAGGTCAAGATCTCAAAGGGTAGAACATAAAATAAGGTAAAATTTCATCACAGTATCTAAATTTTAAGTAGAATATCTGATTAAATGCTGTTTAAATATTAGAAAGAACATCCTAATAGTTTGATACTAGAAACAGTAACCCAGGAACATGGTGAGCTTTCATTTACTGGATGAATTAAAATGAACACTAGACATTTATCTGTTAGAAATATTTTAATTCTGGTCCCTTATTGAGGAAAGGATTAAAGTAGGATCTAAATGCTCTCTTCCCTTTATGATTCAAATAGAAGGGGACAGATTATTATGCAAATAAGTTGGACATGCATTTCTTTGTTCATAGGATGAGATTCCCTACTAATTAGCATAGTAAGATCCATGCCTCAAAATAATTTCTAGGGAGTTGTGATTCAGACTCAGTTATGTCCTTCTTCTTCATGCCAGTCTACTCCAGCCAATTCATAATTAAGAACGGTTGCAGGAATTTGGTTTGTTTAGTGAAAAGAAGGATTAGGGGTGACATTGTTGTGTATAGAACTTGGTAGACTCCAAATGCCTTAAACTGATTGGCCAAGAAGGCCGTTCTCGGATTGGTTATTTAGGAACCAATCCGATTGGCCCTCTGGATGGCGGGGACACTTAAAGTACTGTCATTGGCCACTAGCCGCGAGCAAGCCACTACAAGAAGGGCTGCCGCGGCTTGGGCTGTTGTTCCGTTACCATTGCATTACTTGTTGAAATAAAAGAGTTGTTGTTGGAACCCGGTCTCGCGCAACTTATTTCCGAACGGAACAGACATGATAACAGTGTTCCGATATTTGAGGGGCTGCCACAAAGAAGAGGGGGGCAACCTATTTTCCAAAACACCAGAAGGCAAGGCAAGGAGTAATGGATGGGAACTAATCAAGCAAAGAAGCAACTTACAACTAAGAAATTTCCCTATCAGTGATAACAATTAACTAATGGAACAGCTTGCCTTCAGAAGTTGTCTGTTCTCCATCACTAGAGGCTTTAAAGAAAAGATTGGACAGTCACTTGTCTGGAATGGTATAGGGTCTCCTGCTTGAGCCAGGGGTTAGACTAGAAGACCTCCAAGGTCCCTTCCAGTTCTGTTATTTTAAAATGGTAATGCCGCTTTTTAAGATATCATATGTTATCCTATTTTTACAAGCCCATTCTAAGTTCAAAATTATGGGCCAGTTTCTTTTGATTACTTCTTCATCAAAATGAAAAATAGCAAGATGTTCAGAACAGCTTTTCCTAGCCAAGTTAAAACAAATACTAATTTACTGTGACTTAAGATTTTTTTTTTTTTAGTTACCATCATCTAAGGCACGGGAAATGTTTCTTTCATAGCTAGATTACTGATGTGATGAGTCATGACCCTCTATCACTCCGTAACTATTGGATCTGTCCAGTGAAGCCGGAGAGCCTGTCCTTCCTTAGCAGAAAGCCTCTGCCACTCATGAACCATTAGCAAGTTCAGCACCTCATCTGCAGTATTGAAGGCTGTCAGTAAATCAGGAGTGACTCTTCTGTCTATCACCCTATGCCTAACATATCCTTCATAGCCATTGTTTTAGTAGCCTCCACCCCAGCCTTACCCCATTTTCAATATTTCATTTTTATACCTTTCTTAGTTTCTATTAGTTTATTTCATCTTTATTTTTGTAACCTCTAATAAAATCATAGCAAAATAATAATAATGTGGTTGATGGTTTTCCCCAAGTAGATGATATTTTGTAGAAAGAAAGGGAGGAAAGCTGAGGGAATCCACTTCCCTCAGAAGAGCTGTTAAATCAAGATTCTATTGAAATCTTCAAAGGGAGAAAGGTGTCCACTAAATCTGAATTTCAGGACTCTTCGTGACAGGTTTCAGATCTCATCAAGTAAAGAAAATAATCCTGCAGGGCAGTGGTGGGATTCAAATTTTTTCACTACCGGTTCTGTGGGCATGGCTTAGTGGGTGTAGCATGGCTTGGTGGGAGTGGCTTGGTGGGCGTGACGGGAAGGATACTGCAAAAGCTCCATTCCCTCCCCACTCCACTAACTTGCTTTCCAGCCCCATTCTCCTGTGCAGGGCAACAAAAGAAAACCCAGCTGATCTTCTGGGACTCAGGAGGCAAAATTAAATACCTATTCAACATTGTGCTACTAAAATCTAGAAGACTTGTATTGGTTCAAAGGCAAAGTGATCTTTATTTACTGAAAATAACAATACATAGCTAGAAGCAAACATTAATTTTTAAAATATAATGATCTCTTCTTGAAAGGCTCCAGTGATGCATTTCCCGACAACTTCCGAGGGCAAGTTGTTTCCATTGGTTGAATTGTTCTCACTGTCAAAAAAAATTCTTCCTTATTTCCAGGTTGAAAACATTTTCCTTGTTCAATTTTCCATCCATTATGTCCTTATCTGGCTTTCAGGTGCCTCTGGAATAGCTATGACCCCTTCCTCTCTGTGGCAAATATTCCTCTCAAATATTGGGAAGACTGCTATCATTCTACCCCTGGTCCTTCCCTTCACTAGAACTAACCACAACCCAGTTCCTGTAACCGTTCTTCATATGTTTTTAGCCTCCAACCCTAATCATCCTGTTGCTCTTCTCTGTACTTTTTTCCCAGAGTGTCAATAAATTTTTTTAATAATGTGATCTTGTGAACAAAACTGGATGCAGTCTATCGTTCTGCGTCTTACGAAGGCTTTATAGAGTTGGTATAGAAACCTTGATCACTTGATCTTAATTTATATCCCTCTGTTAGGATTGCGTTCGCTTTTTTGGCTGCTGTTGCACACTGCTGGCTCATATGTTTAGCTGGTTGTCCACTAAGACTCAAGCATCCCTCCTCACAAGTTACTGCGGGACTCGGGAAGCAGAGAATAGATGGGGGTGCGGCCAGTCAGAGGTGGTATTTGCCAGTTCTCCGAACAACTCAAAATTTCCACTACCGGTTCTCCAGAACTGGTCAGAACCTGCTGAATACCACCTCTGGATGGAAGGCTGAGTCAACCTTGAACCTCTGAGACTCGAATTGCCAAACTGCCTACAGTGAACAGAATTAGTCTGCAATGTTGCATGCTAACTGCTGCACCACCATGGCTTTTAAAGGGCAGGGTTTAATGATATAACAATGCTTCTTTCTTGATTCTTCCTGTGGTCACTTTTGCCTTTGTATACATAATACAGAATAACAGAGATGGAAGGGGCCTTGGATGTCTTGTAGTCCAACACCTTGGTCAGGCAGGAAACCCTATACCATTTCAGATAAATGGCTGTCAAATTTCTTCTTAAAAACTTCCAGTGTTGGAGAATTCACAACTTCTGGAGGCAAGTTGTTCCACTGATTAATTGTTCTAGCAGTCAGGAAATTTCTCCTTAGTTCTAGATTGGTTTTCTCCTTGATTAGTTTCCACCCATTGTCTCTTGTCCTACCTTCAGGTGCTTTGGAGAATAGACTGACTCCCTCTGCTTTATGGCCAAAGATCATGCAATCGTCATTCCAGCAATTTGCAGCATCCTCGGATTCCTACATTTCAGTGAAATCCCAGGAGAAACATATTTTTTTCACTTGGGAAATATGTGTAATGTGGAAGTTCTCCAAATGAAGTTGAATAGAAAATAACAATACCAGCAGCAGCAACCTTGCCACATAGACACTACCAAGATAAACTGAGGAATTCTCAAGCAATCTGAATACAGTTGTTGTTCCTCAGTCCAATATCAGGTACATGTTAGATAGTTTTCAACCTTTTAAAAGGTTGTATCCATTGCAGTGAATGTTATTTGTTCATTTGTTAGATGGTTTTCTGTATTGTTGCTGATTTTTGTATTTTTCTCCCTTTGTTTTTTATTTCTATCTGTAGAGTTTGTTAAGACAAATTAAAAAAAAACCTTATTTAATTTTTTCTACCTCGCTATGCAAAGACTACTTTTGTATTTGTTCATCAGTCTTCTCCATATTAAAACTGTGTACTTTTTTCTATTTCTGTTAATCTCATTTAATTTCTAGTCTTTTTCCACTCTAATGCAAGAATTTCATGTATTTATTTATTGATGTTACATTAAACTGTCACAGTCACAGTATATAGAAAGTCTATACTTAAAAAATTAGTTTCCAAGGTTCTCTATGATCCAGCCCAATCTTATGGAATCTAGGGCTAAAATCAAGATTATGATCAAGGGCTTATGATTCAAGGGCTAAAATCATTATCAATTAAATTTTAAATTTTGACTGTGAAGTTTCATTTTAAACAACTGTGATGGGCTGCTGAAAATCAGCCATGTATTGAAAATTAGTTACTATAGATCAGGGGTTCAAACTCGCATCATCACAGCGGCATCACATGATGTATCAGGACTTTTTTCCCCTTCGCTAAACTGGGCATGGGAGTGGCCAGCATGTGACACACCTGGCCCACAGGCCGTGAGTTTGACAGCCCTTCTATAGATTGAGGCAAGTCTTTACTTCAAAGCTTGCACCAATTGAATCTGTAATCACTGGCAGACATATTCATATATTCTGAATAAAATGGTTTTATCAAAGTAAATTTGGTGAAAGCAGATTGCGCTTCATTGATCAGGAAGAGGGAGAATTAATAAAAATGATATGGATAAGTAAATTTCTCAGAACCTTAGAGAAGTAACTAAATTCATGTCTTGTCCTATGCCAACCATCATTGGCTCGGTTCACACATTATCCTAGCCAGCAACAGAACTCTGGGGAGAGATAAATAATTGACCTTTGAATGGCAGATGGGACCATTATTTTAAATAGGGGATTGTAGGGCCAGGAGAAATAAATGAGTTGGTTCATTCCAAAAATTAAATTAAATTTTAATTATATTAATTAAATACTGTTGATGTTACTACCTGTGTAATTCATGTTTTCATCTATGTCCTATTAAAAATTACAATTTAGTGGAAGCTTTTACAAAATCCTGGAAAACTGCATCCAGGTCTTTGGGAACAAGATGTTCATGAAAAGTTATGATTTACAAATCCAAATTAGCTAGATTCATAGGATGCACCAAACCAAAACTAAATACCACACATTCCATCTCAGTCTAATATATTAATTAACTCAGGCAATGTACTACATCTTAACTTTAGCATATCTTGGGAATAATTAACATGGCCCAAAATTGGGTAGAGAAGACTACTGTGAAATGGACCATTAACTTTACATATCCTCTATAGCTGATTTCAGTTTGCTTTAAAGTAGCAAAAAACCCCACCTGCATTTATTCCTTAGATAGGATTAATCCAACTTCTCTTTGAAGATCGCAGAGAGTTCACGAATAAATGGCCTAAACTTTATGCCAAACAACTAAAAACTTCCAATGCATAGGAAATACATTGAAAGCACCTGGTAAATAGTACTTTTTAATGAAACAATTTGGGTGAGATTTCAGGACTAATGACTAAAAGCTCAATGGACAATTAAATTAGCAATTAAATGACTGCAAGTGCCCTGATTCCAAATAATTTTAACTTTCCTCTACAATAGCAATGTCAAACTCACGGCATCATAGCAGCATCACATGATGTATCTCAGTGGTGGGATTCACATTTTTTTTCTACTGGTTCTATGGGCGTGGCTCGGTACGTGTGGCAGGGAAAGGATACTGTAAAATCTTCAGTTAGAGATGGTGTTGGCCAGTTCTCCAAACTACTCAAAATTTCCACTAAGGTTCTCCAGAACTGGGCAGAACCTACTAAACACCACCTCTGATGTATTGGGACTTTCCCCCCCTTTGCTAAACTGGGCATGGGCGTGGTCAGCGCGTGATGCATCCAGCCTGTGGGCCGCGAGTCTAACAGCTCTGCTCTACCAACCAATTCCACAGTTATATGCCACATATCATATTTGTGAGCTGTTGTTTGACATGTAAACTATTTTGTGTTACCTAAGGTAACAATGAGCAGGCTTTCCGTTTTAATATGGCTTTAGGGTATTGTTGATATTGTCAAAAAACATGGAAAGGAAAAGCTGAGAAAATAGCCCTATGTTCAGGACTAGGTGCAGAAATTACAAAGCTGCTCTTCCATTTAATTGGCGGTGTGTTTTTCCTTTGATATGTTTTTCAAATAAAAACTTTCTTTGTCTTGAATTCCTCACCATGAGCTGATATTTAAATCTATTACAGCCTGAGAACTCAGACTATATTTCAAAATACAGCCAACCATTGCCTTTTCTGTCCCACTTTCAGATCTCTAAACACAAAGTTTCTTCTTACCCAAGAATCAGAAAACACAAATCAAACTTTGCATCTTGGTCTACTCTTAATCTCATTATGATTTGTTGATTTGCTAGTGTCGGCTACATCAGTTCTTCTGAGGGATACTTAGAAAATAAAAGGAAGGAAACGTTTGAAAACTGAATGCTTCCCCTTTTTTACTATAAAAATCCAAATTATACATCTTTGTCAAATAACTGTCCAGACTTTACTGCAACATCCAGTAAGGAAACATCCTTAGGTAATTGGTTCCACTGTTAAAATACCTTTATGACTAGAATGTTTTTTTTTTAATTCAACTGGAAATGTTATTTCTGTATTTTGGGATTAATTAGTTAGGAGTTTAATAATTTATATAATTGACCATCTCACAACAATAACACTGGGAGGAGTGCAAAGATTAAAAACCAACCGTTATAAACAAGAATCCCAGATAAGCAATCATAAAACTATATCAACAAAAAAGCTCGCCTAGCTTCCTGGTCCAAATGCTGTAAGAAATAACCAGGTCCTCAGAGCCTTGCAAAAGGTTAACAAGGTTGGAACCATCTACCATCTACAAGGCAGGGCTATGACTCCTGGATCCAACAAGATAACATTAATTAATACAGGGGACTAAGAACATGCCCTCTTTGCTACATCGAATACGTCTAATAGGAACACTGGAAGAGGAGCAATCCTGTAGCCCAGCTATGCCATTTACAGTATCAATGACAACCAGCACTTCCAAGTGCACCTATGGTAACCACTGCAAGTTGTAGTGGGATAGTGATATAATGAGAAATTTAGAAAAATGACTGAAATCCTGCATTTTGGATTAGCTGCAGCTTCCAAATGATCTTCAAGGATATGTAGAGTATAATATAAAGTTATTCATGACTTTTCTGTTCAGCAATTGTAGGAAGTTACTGTGATTGTAAGGTAAAAGTAAAGGCTCCCCTCACACATACATGCTAGTCGTTTCCGGCTGTACAGCGCAGTTCTCATCTCCATTACAAAGCCGTAGAGCCAATGCTGTCCAAAGACATCTCCGTGGTCATGTGGCTGGCATGACCATGTGATTGTAGGGTGTATCAATTTTTTCAACTTTCAATTTCCAAACAATAAGGGTGCTCAAAAGTTGTGACATGCCTTGGGGATTGTAAAGATCTTTTGGTGGCTTTAATATAATTTAGGTATGCTTGGTAAGTTACTACATAAATATCGCAACTTTTTAACATTTTGTTTGTTTCAGATGACCTTGCAGATTACAGATCAACAGAGTTGGAGGGGACCTTGTAGGTCATCTAGTCCAACTCCCCGCCCAAGCAGGAGACCCTACACCATTTCTGACAAATGGCAGTCCA
>BHFT01041558.1:0-24086 GCA_004320025.1 Laticauda laticaudata
TTCACTTAACTGTTGAAATAAAGACTTTTACTGTTGGAACCCGGTCTACCTCGCGTTTTTCCGGACGGAACAGAAGTGAACCCAGTTTCCCCTCTGATTTTGCTTGTCAGAAGGTTGCAAAAGGGGATTAGATGACCCTAGGACTCTGCAACGTGTCAATTGCCAAGGGTCCGTTTCTTTATTACGTGATCATGAGGATGCTTCACCGATTGCAAGTGTGAAAATGGTCACAAATCACTTTTTTTCAGTGCCATTGTAACTTTGGTCATTAAACAAGCAGTTGCAAGTGAAGGACTATCTGTAGTACACAATACCAGGACTGTGTACACTCAAATTGAAATAACAGTTAGCAGTTTTGGATACACTGAAGCCCTAGTGAAGCAAATGTTCCTTCTTGAGGCTGACAAAGAAGCACCCTTTGCAACAGGAGATGCTCGCCAACTGCTCTCCTCCGTTATTTGAAATTATTATTTTGTTCTCATGAGATGTTAAAAGTTGATGAAGTTCTCAAATCCATCAGGGCAGCCTATGCTCTAGAGTCTAGATCACAGCACCCTCATGCGTTAGGGCTCAGAAACCTTGGGCCTACAAGGCCCGCCTGAGCCTGGGGCTAAAGTCCAGCCCGGGAAGCGCCTGGGGCATCCCTTGCTCAGCTTCCTTCTGCCACACGAGTGCCCGGCTTCGCCCGAAGATCGCGGAACTCGAGCGCCCTCTGCCGGAGGCAAGCGGCACCCTTTTTTTCCCCCAAACCAAAGAAATTACAGCTCCCGGCATGCAACGCAGCCGTCGCGTGGCCCGCCCGGCCGAGGAAAACAAGCCTATAGGCTCCTTGCTGACGCAAAGCCTGACGGGAATTGCCCCATGCCTAGGCGCTCTTCCGGTTCCTTCCCGCCTTTAGACTACAACTCCCGACGGGCTCAGCGCTTGGCAGCCGCCCTGTCCCCTATCCCGTAGGAAGGCAGAAAATAGAGTCGGGGGGCGAAAGCCGCTTCCCGGGCGCTCTGCGGGCAGCAGCAGGAGGGGGTCTCGGGAGCCATCATGGTAAGGAGGGGCGGGGGTCCCTTTAAAGGAGTGGGGGAAGGGGGTCACTGGAGCAATGGGGTTGCCAGGTTGGGGGGGGAGAAACTTGGGGGGGTCTTGATCAACTCTAATAATGCCATTATTTTGGTCGGGGGGTCAGTAGGGGGGTCTCAGCGTGGCCATAAGACCCCCCAAGCCATGCCCATATTCCTAGGGCCCCCCAACCGTAGCTGCCCTAATCCCTCCCTTCTATGCTCTTCCCCCCCCCCCACTTTCCAGCAGCCAAATATATGAAACTTTATTCCCATTTATCACAAAATCTGTCAACCAGCAGAGACTCGGGGGGGGGGGGAATCCCCGGGGTAAATGAGGCTCAGAAGGGGGCCAAAGGCAAAAAAACCCAAAACAAAACTCCCTCCTGTCCTGGATCTGTACAACAGCCCTGTAAGATAGGCTAACAGTGTTTTGCTCGAGATGTTGCCCCCCAGCCCTGGCTCCTCTCATCCCCGACCAGCATAATTTAAAAAAAAAAGGAGAAGCACTGAAAGCCAACCTACAGGAAGTCCTCGACTTATGACCGCAGTTCAGGCCAAATTTATGTGGTTAAGCAAGACGGTGGTGGTTCAGCGAGTCTGGCCCTGTTTTATGACTTTTCTCACCACCGTTGTTAAGTTAACCGCTGCAGTTTGTTTTAAAGTCAGTTTGTTCAGGCTTCTCTGTTGGACTTTTGCTTGTCAGAAGGTCGCAAAAGGGGATCGTGTGACCCTGGGATGTTGCGGCCATCGTAAATACGGGTCAGTCACCAATCGTGGGACTGTGGGGGATGCTGCGACAGTTGCAAAGGTGAAAAGCTGCTTCTCGGCCTTTTGCCTAAGATTAAGTGTATAGTTGTAAGTGTGAAAATCGTTCATAAGTCATTTTTCTTCAGGGCTGCTGGAACTTTAAACAGTCACTAAATAATCTGGTGTAAGTCGAGGACTACCTACATTGGGAAAATTCCCATGATCTTACAAAAAAAATCTATTTGTTTTTAAATTAAACCTTTACTGAAAATTTAAAACTTTAAAATACAAAATGCAATACAAATTTTTAAAATGAAAGTGTTGTATATATTACAATCCATTTTGACAGTGCTTACATTTCAATCCTTATTCCAGTGCGTATTTTATACTCCTAACTGTTCTTACATACCTTTATCTTTCTAATTTATACATTGCTTATTTATTTAATTGCTTGTTTCTATTATTTACCCAATGATACCAATTTTCCCAAACTGTATAATAATCTGAGTCTTCCTTCTCTTTTAATTCGAATGAAACTTTGTCCATTTCCACACAATTGAAAATCTTTTGTATAATTAAACTATGTCACCATAGAATTTTTTTTTTTATTTGGCCTACAGGCCGTTGCTGTTCTACTCTGTTGCAATGCGGATGTTTTCTGATTAACCAGGTCATAAAACTGCATATATTATTCCTGGAATAAAAAAAAAACCATTTCTTTAATGGTATTGTAAGAGATCACAAACCGTTTGCCTTTTTGCTTTTTTTGCTGGGCTGGCTTTCTTGCTTAGGGTGGGTCACTTCCCTATCTTAGCTTCACAGTTGGAAAGTGGAGCTAAGCAAAAATAGGATCAAGCTAGCAAGGTTTTTGCAAACCTTTGGAAGAAAAATGCCCCATTCTCCAGTGTACAATTCATGTAGCAAAAGATGCCAAAAGGAAGCAGGCAGTAATTAGATCTGCTAAATGGAGACCAAAGAGGAAACAAACTGTTTTGGAGTAGGCTCCTGATGTTAGTGTTAAATTTATGTTTTTACTGACAATGAAATAAAGGGAGACTAGCATAGATCTAT
This sequence comes from Laticauda laticaudata, assembly GCA_004320025.1. Lineage (NCBI taxonomy): Eukaryota > Metazoa > Chordata > Lepidosauria > Squamata > Elapidae > Laticauda > Laticauda laticaudata. The sequence goes on from BHFT01041558.1 coordinate 2,874, forward strand.
TTCAAACTATTTAGCTGTCATCTAAAGAGTATGGCTAGCTGATGAGAGCTAAATAGTTTGAAATAGATTTATGCTAGTCTCCCTTTATTTCATTGTCAATAAAAACATAAATTTAACACAAAAATAGTTCGTCACAAAAGCAACTGCCTGCGAAGGCCCCTGGATCGGGTCTGAAAGGTAAAAATGGAAGCAGAATGCTCTGTCCCATAATTGGGCAGTTATCTTATCTTATTGTCTCAACCTTCCCTGGAACCTCCAGAAGATCAGGTTGGGGGACGGATCCGTCCTTCGGGTGCACCACTTCAGACAAAATGGTTATTCAATTTCTTCTTAAAAGCTTCCAGTGTTGGAGCATTTGCAGCTTCTGGAGGCAAGTACTTCCACTGAATAATTGTTCCAACTATCAGGAAATTTCTCCTTAGTTCTAAGTTGCTTCTCTCCTTGATTCGCTTCCATGCATTCATAGCTTCTTCTCCTGCCCTCAGGGGCTTTGGAGGATAGCTTGACCCCCTCTTCTTTGGGGCAGCCCCTGAGATATTGGAACTCTGCTATCCTGTCTCCCCTAGTCCTTCTTTTCATTAAACTAGCCGTGCCCAGTTCTTGCAACCGTTCTTCATATGTTTTAACCTCCAGTCCCCTAATCCTCTTTCTTGCTCTTCTCTGCACTCTGCACTCAACCTGGGTAGACCAGGTTGCCCTGATAGTCCCAATGGAGAAAAAAACACCCCTGAGTTTAGCTACAGGTTCCTGGCACCCATGGGAGTTGTGTGCTGCAAGTGGGAGCTTCTCATTGCTTGCAGATGAATGATGTTTGGATTCTGGACATAAGCAACCTGTTGGTTGGTCCTTTTTTACAGATCCGCTTTATCCTGATTCAGAACCGGGCCGGCAAAACACGCCTGGCCAAGTGGTACATGCAGTTTGACGATGACGAGAAGCAAAAGCTGATTGAAGAAGTGCACGCAGTGGTCACTGTCCGAGATGCCAAGCACACTAATTTTGTGGAGGTAGCACCTCTCTGGCCTTATTTACTTATGAGATTTTTTTTTATCCTGCCTTTATTGTTTTTCCAAATAACTCAAGGCGGCAAATATACATAATAATTCTTCCTACGTCTGTTTTCCCCGCAACAACGATTCTGTGAGGTGGGTTGAGCTGAGAGAGAAGAGAACATAACCAGCCCAAAATCACCAAGCTGGCTTTCATGCTTAAGATGGAACTAGAACTCACCCAGCCAAAGTCACCTAGCTGCCATAGCCGGCTGAGGAATTTTGGATGTTGAAGTCCATAAGTCTTAAAAGTTGCCGAGGTTGGAGACCCCTGCTTAAGAAGACCTCATCCATCCTTCTCAAGCCAGCAGATACTTGTAGATGCCATGTCCTTCCCCCTGACAAAAAAACATCCCCGAATTGTGACTGCGGGGCCGACAATCCAACTCCCCAACATGTAGTGACAGAATGTCAAAATAGTGCCTATAATGGAGGTTTATTTAGCTGGTTTCCCGGCTGCGATAAAGGAAGTAAATATATATATATATATTTACAACCTAGGCACACATTTATAATCTTCCTGTTAGGATTTCAATGTCCTCTGTGTCGAATTTATCTCCTCTGCTCCTTTTTCACTGAAAAATGAAATATACGCTCAATAAAAGCCGACAGACAGAAGGAAGTAAGGCTGTTGACACCCGTGTTTGCACCTGAGCCGTTTGACTAAAGGGCTGGTTGCATAAAGATGTTTTTTTTTGTGCTCAAGAGGGTCATGGCCTGATGGTGGACCCAACAGATAAGGCCAGTCTTTATCCTGGACCAGCACTGTCCAGCTTCTACCACTGCACCATAGAGAGTATCTGAACTTACTGCACCTCTGTATGGTTTGCCAATTGCACCGTGGCAGATAGTGGCACTCCAGAGGGTTAATGTCATTGCCCCTCAGAGGATCCTGGGTTGCCCCCTCCCCTCTTGGGAAGAGCTTTAGAGCTCCTGCTGCCTTAAGAAAGTTCAAAACATCCTCAAAGATCCATCTCATCCTAGGAACCCTTTTTTTTTACCAGCTGGTAGACCATTACCATCTGGCAGATGGTACAGGACAATAATAAAAGCAAGGACAAATAGGCTGAAAAACAGCTTCTGTCCCAGGATAGTAACTCTATTGAATTCTGCTGTATAGTGCAATATTAATGCAATATCAGGGGTTTTGAATTCAACGTATAGAATGTGAAGGATGTGTGTTTGTGTTTATTTTCATAGTCATAATGTATACAGAAGATGGTGTTTGATTTCGTTGTACGAGGTACAGTGACAATAAAAGTAAAGTAAACTAAACTTCTAACAGGCCCCAATATTTGTTTTCCCCTCCCCTGATGGTGGTTTGGTTCCCTCTCTCCAGTTCCGAAACTTCAAGATCATCTACCGACGTTACGCGGGGCTCTACTTCTGTATCTGCGTGGACGTGAATGACAACAATTTAGCTTACCTTGAGGCCATTCACAACTTTGTGGAGGTGAGTGTGGGCCTGTCCAGCTGCAAAGCAGGCCTGTCCCCCCCTCGCAGCCCCGTGAACATCTGTCCTGGCTTCGAAGCTGTCTAAAATTCTACCCTTCCAGGTAAGTGGCTACAAGAATAACCCAGGCAGTCCTTGACTTACAACAGTTTAGTGACCATTCAGAGTTACAATGGCACTGAGGAAAGGTTGTAAAAGGGGACAAAACTCACTTGACAGCTGTCTCGCTTAGTGACAGAAATGTTGGGCTCAATTGTCATAGGGAGAGGACTGCCTGTATCTCTGAAATGACGACCTGACGGGGCACAGGTCATGTAGTCTAAGTTATAGTAATAATGTGGCAGCTTCTCGCTCCTCATTGCTAGAAGAGCTGTGCTGGCACAGGGGTTAGAATGCTGTACTTCAGGCTAATTCTCCAATAGCCAGCAGTTCAATCCTGACCAGCTCAAGGTTGACTCAGCCTTCTGTCCTTCCGAGGTCAGTAAAACGAGGACCCAGATTGTTGGGGGGCAAGAGGCTGACTCTGTAAATCCATCCATCCTTCCTTCCTTCCTTCCGGTTAGAATGCAGTATTGCAAGCTAACTACCCACTGCCAAGAGTTCGATTCTCACCAGGCTCCAGGTTGACTCAGCCTTCCGTCCTTCCGAGATGGGTAAAACAAGGACCCAGATTGTTGGGGGCAAGAGACTGACTCTGTAAACCAACCATCCTTCCTTCCTTCCTTCCTTCCTTCCTTCCTTCCTTCCTTCCTTCCTTCCTTCCTTCCTTCCTTCCTTCCTTCCTGTTAGAATGCAGTATTGCAGGCTCATTCTGCCAGTAGCCAGTAGTTCAATCCTGACGAGCTCCAGGTTGACTCAGCCTTCTGTCCTTCCGAAGTCGATAAAATGGGGACCCAGATTGTTGAGGGCAAGATGCTGACTCTGTAAACTGCTTATAAAGGGCTGTAAAGGCACTATAAAGCGGTATATAAGTCTAAGGGCTATTGCTTCTGAAGGAAGGAAGGAAGGAAGGAAAGAAGGAAGGAAGGAAGGAAGGAAAATGAAAAGGAAGGAAGCTGTGGTGGCACAGTGGTTAGAGTGTAGTATTTCAAGCTGACTCTGCCCACAGCCAGAAAGTTCGATCCTGACCAAGGTTGACTCCGTCCTTCCAAGGTCGAACAAATGAGGACCCAGATTGTTGAGGCAACTCGGTAAACCTCTTAGAGAGGACTGGAAAGCGGTATATAAGTTTAAGAGCTATCGCTTCTCTTCTGACGCTGAGACTCTGCCGAGGTTTTCCCATTGCTTGTGACCCAAACCTGTTTTTCCTCCCATCTTCTCTTTCCCTTTGATTACCGCACAAAAGGCTAGTCAATGAAAAGGGCTGAACGTGTACCTGATGCCTCTCGCAGGAACAGCATGTGCTCTTACTGCCAACAGCGTATCCAGCATGGTGGTCTTGGCCACAGGGGTGGCATCCCATTCCTCCCTGTCTCTTGTGCAGGGCTGAGGTGCCCCGTTCAACCTCCCTCTTTCTATCTCCCCTCAGGTGTTGAATGAGTATTTTCACAACGTCTGCGAGCTCGACCTGGTCTTCAACTTCTACAAGGTGGGAGTTCATGACTGAACTCGTTTTTAAGACAACCGTTTGTGTCAGACCTGCCCCAATCCGATCCCTTGGGAAAGAGAAACCCGCGACTCCCACTTGGTTAAATCAAAGGGTTCTTTCACTAAGGGTGTCGGTTGCAGTAAAGTCAAGTCAGCTCTGAAATCTACCGTGCTCGACGGGGACAAAAATAAGGTGTAGGTTTGCCCCCAGCCCCTCCCCCCTCTCCAGTGACCAGTCCATTTCCAGCCAACCCAGATGTTTTGAGAACTGACTCATATTTATGATGATGGCATGTTCTAGGGTCACATGATCCCCCTTTGCGACCTTTTAACAAGCAAAGTCAATGAGGAAGCCAGATTCACTTCACAGCCGTGTCACTAACTTAACCCCTGCAGTGATTCACTTAACAATGGCAAGCAAGGTTGTAAAATGGGGCAACAACTGTCTCCCTTAGCATGGAATTTAGGGGCTCGCTTGTGGTTGTAAGTGGAGGGCAAGCTGTATTCCAGAGGGTGGGGCCTCCCAGCTCTTCTGGATTCCCCAGCTGAAATTCTTCAGCGAATATAATAATGAAATAGACCTGTTATATGTCAAATGTATTTCTCGTCATTCAAGACCACTCGGCTGGAAGGAGCGGGATGGACTCCTGGTCAGGGGCGGGATTCTACGGTTCGGACCGGTTCTATAGACCCGGTTGGGATGATTCTGCGCAGTTTGGAGAACTGGCAAATCGTGCCCTTGTCTGGCCCCGCCCTTCTCCCTCCTCTCCCCTCCCCGCTCAGTCAGTCCTTATCATGCATGCACGACATTCTGCGCATGCGCAACATCGCTGTCTGCGTTCTTTCCTGCCCAGCCACCCCTTAGGGCATTTCTTCTTTTTTTCCCCTCCCAACGATCAGCTCTGCCGGGATTCTCCTCGCTGTCCTACTGCTTCACCCAGGAGACTTCCCTGAGGCCCAGAAGGCCCTCCCCAAAGCTCTAAGGCCAGCAGCCATCCTCGGTGGGCTTTCTCTGCATCAGACCCTTTGCCCCCTCCCCATTTCAACAGCCCCCTCTGCTCCTTTGCAGGTCTACACGGTGGTGGACGAGATGTTCCTCGCCGGGGAAATCCGGGAAACCAGCCAGACGAAGGTGTTGAAGCAGCTCCTGATGCTGCAGTCGTTGGAATGATCTTTTTTTTTAGGGGCGGGGGGGTGGGCTTAGCCCACCACCTCCTTGGGGTCCTCTTCCTCATCTGACCCTGCCGCTTCCTGCCAGCCCCAGTTCTCTTCCTCTCCAGCGCCCTGAATCGAAGACTTGCTCGCCCCATCACCCAGAGCTGGAGGCTGGCAGGGAGCAAGCGTTTGGGGAAGGGGTGTCTCTTCAGTTGCTCCCCCCTCCCTGCCTGGAAAGTGGGGTGCATGTGGAAGAGGGAGAGCTAGCAAGCCAGCCCTGACTCTCGTCATAAGGGGGGTGGGATTTGAAGAGGAGAGAGTGCTCCTATCTCTTCCCACCCCCACCCACTCTTAACCATTTGATGTCCCACTGCTCTCCGCTCTCCCTGTGGCTGGTCTGCTGCCCCCTCCCCATCTGGCCCTCCGTGTCAATGTGTTGTGCTGCATCTGCAGAAGAGGGGACCACGTCTCTGTGTGTGCACAAGTGTGTGTGTGAGTGTGTGTACACGTGTGTGACTGTACAGGCACCTGTATTAAGTGGGTTTGAGCGATTCAACTGCCAGTAAAGTGACGTCTTGAAATAAACCATCCATCCAACACTGCTCTTTTAAATCCTGGCCTGTTTCTGGAGGGACAGTGCAGCCCGTGTTCATCTTGGTTAATCGAACAAATCCAATAAATTACGTTCCGTTTCAGTGCGTTGTATGAGACAGACCAAGAAATGCTGGGCAAAAGGGGGCACCGAGTTGCCCTTTACCAAAATTTGTGGACCCTTTTTGTAAAATTTGGCAGTCTGCCACTCTGTGTGTGCCTCTTTCCCCTTGCTGAACCCTTAAAGGGGAAAAACAAACCAGGTTTCCTCACCCTCTCCATGTTCATTGCTCCAATGCAGAGTTTCTCAACCTAAATTAAATTTAATAAAGGAAACAAATGAACAAAACTTCAGGGAATCTTAAGCTGTGTGGGCTTCTGCTCTCAGAATTCTCCCAATGGCATGTTTGAGGATGTGTGGACTTCAATTCCCAGAATTCCTCATCCGGTTTGAGGCAGGCTGGCTGGGGGATTCTGGATGTGAAGCGAAACATCTTCAAGGAAAAACAAAATCCAGTTATTATTTGTCCCATATTGGATCTTGCACCATTATCCTGGGACTCGTATTGTTACACAGACCCAACTGGTTTCTTCGCTTAATAAGTTCAATAAAAATATTAAATTTATTTGCCGTCCATCTCCCCATCACATGACCCAGTCCTGCAGCTTACAATCTGAGAAAACAATATTCTAAAAGATGAAAATAAGAGAAGAAACGTTATTTTTAAAAAACAAAAGGAAATTAGATGGGACAAACCCTGATCAGTTAACCATGGTTAGGTGTGTCATGCAGACACCTTTCAAGCTATCTGACTTTCTCCTGGCAAGACCCAGGTCTTTTCCCAGAGCCAATAAATAAAACGTATTCAAAATTGTGACGTCGAATTAACCTTCTCCCTGGATAGCAGATGCCTCAGTCTGCCACGTTAGGAGGAACCTGCTCCTGTTATATTGTTCACCATCATATCACATTGTGTGCCACACACCAGACTGGTGTGGTTCCATCTTTGTTTCGTTTCGTTTCCTTTATTGTCATCGCACCTCGTACAACGAAATCAAACACCATCTTCAGTGCACATCATGACCATGAAAATAAGCACAAACATCCTTCGCCCTTCACACATTGAACCGGAAATCCCCGACACACCACACCAAGACTGCACTCTACAGCAGAATTCAACAGAGCTCCTGCCCTGGGATAAAAGCTGTTTTTCAGCCTCTGTCCTTGTTTTTATTATTGTCCTGTACCGTCTGCCAGATGGTAATACTTCAAAAAAAAGTCCCAGGATGAGATGGATCTTTGAGGATGTTTTGAACTTCCTGAAGGCAGCAGGAGCTCTAAAGCTCTTCCCAAGAGGGGAGGGGGCAACCCAGGATCCTCTGAGGGGCAATGACCTGAACCCTCTGGAGTGCCACTATCTGCCACGGTGCAATTGGCAAACCATACAGAGGTGCAGTACCTTCAAATGCTCTATGTGGTGCAGCGGTAGAAAATCACCAGCTTTGCATGCAAATCCAGCAATTTTAGAACTGTTCTGAGGTTGGAATGACCCAATAACATTTTTCATCAGGAGGTTGTAAAATGCCTCTCCAGGAGGGCAAATTGCCTTCCGTGTTACCTCTGCAGTGACAAGGAAGGTGGCCAAACCTAAGATGTCCTCTGGTTAGCGGCCAGCTCCGTTCTTGCATTTGGCGACCAGCTGGCAAGTTTGCCCAGGTGGAGGATGGGTGGCCACCAGGGGCTGCTTTTGAGTCCTCTGCCTACCCTACTGGGGAACAGCTGGAGGTATTTCAGCCTGGTTCATGCCTTCTCATCCCACCCAATCCCCCACGATTTGAGCAAGCCAGGAGGGTCCAGGTTTAAGTTCAGCAGCCAAGATGGTCTAGGTTTAAATTCAGCGCTCTTAGAAACAGTATGAGTTTGCAGATGGAACTACCCGAGGCAATAACGTGGAAGCAGGAATGGATTTATTCATGTATTTGCAAAGGTTTTTGTCCCTTTACACAAGTCTGCTCCCCCCCCTTGGCACAGTAGCATCCTATGAAAGACATCTACCTTGTAATGGTACCTGCTTCCCCCTAAAAGCCCCCTCACCTGTGACACGTCTCCATTTTAACCATAGCCTAGTTTTTGCTAGCCTGAGCTCTATTTTTATCTTTGCATTTCCTCTCCGCTGACATGTAGCTGTTAGCTGCTTACCTAGTGTCAAAACAGCATAGAATTTTTCATTTGGCGCATATGTGGAGCATTTACTTTGGAAACCACAACAGTTCCATTCTTTTGCTTATAAACGACAAGAGGCATCAAGCAGAGGTGCATTTTCTCTTAGTTTGGTGCGTTATTCTATTTTATTTATTCAATTTTTATCCTGCCATTATTACTTTGTAAGCAATCGTTTTATGAGTAGTGAGCGCAAGACTGCGAGATTTGCAAAACATTCCTTCCTCCTGTCTTCCCCACAACAACTTTGCAAGGTGGGTTACGCTCCGAGAGAGAGAGTCAAAATCACCCAGCCAACTTTTGGAACTAAAGCGGGACTAGAACTCTCTTGTCACTCTTTGGGTGATTAGCCCAAAATCACCCATCTGCTTTCATGGCAAGGCAGGACTAGAACTCACCATCTCCTGCTGCCTGGGGAATTCTGGGAACTGAAGTCCATGCAGCTTAAAGTCGCTGAGACCGAGCGATGCCGCTCTGGGGGCAGCTGGCCAAACACTCTGCAGGGCAACAAATTGGGGAAGTGGTGCTGGGCCAAAGGGAAGCCCCCAGAAAAGTCCATTCCTCGGAAGAGGCAGCTGGGAGGAAGTCAAGGCCAGCTTTCATCTGCAGAGGGAAAACACCCAATTTAAAGAGCCAGTCATGGCTATCATGCATATCTCTATAAATATCTTCCTATACAGCATTTTTATTCTCTGTGAGGGAAATGGGCGATTTGAAAATACAAATAGATAGAGAGGAAGGGAGGGGGAGAGAAAGAGAGAATGCAGATAAGAGGACACAGAAAAAGAGATAAATTATCAGTAGATGATAGAAACAGATGAGAGAGATGGACAATTGGTGATAGACATAGATGATAGCGAACAGAGAGCAAAAGGTAAAACGATAGGTAGAAAAACATGATGGACGGACAAATACAGCTGATAAATCAGAGATAGACGGATAATAGATGCCTACACCTATCTTTTCAAGCACATCTTTAAAAAGCCCCTCCCCAAGGAAGCCTCCAACAAGGGAGGGGCAGACTGCACTGTCCCCTTTAATCCTGGTTTCTTGGCAAGGTCCACTGTCAGGGAGCAATGTTTGTTGAGCAGCCGGTTCTACCTGAAAACAGACGCGGCCTTTTATTGGCCAGGAAACGGGACGCCCTTTCCCAACTTCCTGACGTTAGAAATGGAGCCCCTCGTTGAAATCGTGGCTCGTCAACCCACAACTGACTGGGGGTTGCACGTTTCCTTTGCCTGCACCAGTTTTACACAACTTGCCCAGCAGAACGCAAACAGCCAGCTGTCCTGGGCCCTTGATCACGAAGCTATGTTCTGTATATGCCTGCACCGTTGCAGGCACTGTAATTGGTGTGGTTGTGGTCCAGACCAGGGGTCGGCAACCAGTGGGCCAGGGACCACTGGCGGTCCGTGAGAAAATTTTGGTGGTCTGCAGAGAAATGTCCCCCCACAAGAAATTAATCCAGGCTGCGTGGGAACACAAGGCTTGCGTTGCTTGCATTGTGAACACCATGAGGGTAGTGAGGGGAGGGGGGAAAGGGCGGAGGGGAGAACTTGCCCCACTCGCCCCATGCGCCTCATCTGGCTACCAGGCTGCTTCTTTCCACTTCTTCCTTTCTTCTTCTGCTTTTGGCTGCACGCAAGGAAAGCAGCCAAAGTCTTTCTTTCTCTCCCCCAAACTCCGCCAGAAATGAGTCTTTGGGGCCCTGCAAGGCCTCCTGCTCCAAGAGGCTGCGCCGGCAAAGGCTCATTTCTGGCGGAGTTTGGGGGAGAGAAAGAAAGACTTCTGCAGCTTCTGCTGCTTTCCTTGCATGAAGCCAAAAGTCTCTCTCTTTCTCCCCTTGAGAACAGAACTGGAAACGGTATCCTACAATCCCAAATAAAGAACAATCGATCGGTAGGAAAACGGGGTGGGGAATTTTCCTGCAGACTATTTTTGGGATTTTCCCAAGGTCTCTGGTCCACAGGATTTAAAATTATGAGTTTGGTGGTCCCTGAGGTCCAAAAGTTTGGCGACCCCTGGTCCAGATGTCGCAAACTCCCTGATGGCACCCAAAACACCCAAGGGCAGGACAAGAAGTGACGGATGGAAACGAATGGAGGAGAGAAGCAACCTTAGAACTTAGGAGGAATCTTCCTGACAGTGAGAGCAATCAGCCAGTGGAAGTTTTGAAGAAGAGATTGGAAGTTGTGGGGGCTCCCAACACTGGGGGTTTCCAAAAAGAGATTGGACAACCACTTGCCTGAAATGGCACAAGGGGTTGGACTAGCAGACCTCTGAGGTCCCTTCCAACTGTGATTCTGTCAACCTAGAATTAAGGAGAGATTTCCTAGCAGTGAGAATAATTGAGAAGGGCTTGCCTCCAGAAGTGGCAGGTGCTCCATCACTGGAGCTTTTCAAGAAGAGACCGGAGATCCATTTGTTTGGAATGGTGTATAAGGTGCCCTGCTTTGAGAAGGGGGGGGGGGCTGGACTAGAAGACCTCTGGCCTCCCTTCCAGCCCGACAGTCCTGTGTTTTGCTTTGGAGGCCCACGATTTCTGCAGGCTGGTGATGCAACAAGAGAGGACTCTGTCGTGAGCAAGCAGCTCTCTCACTTCCTTGGCAGGCTGATGCAACAGCAGAAGAAAATAACAGCAGCCATGGCAGAAGAGAAAAAGGAAGCCCACATCTACACCTGTGCAATCTTGAGAAGAAGAAAAAGAGAGGGACATTTGTTGGACTCCCCTAACCATCAGCCACAACCAGCATGCTAAGAGGCATGGCTAAGAATCAGCATCCAGGGATTTAATACAACTTTCATTCCTTGAGAGGGCAGATTGGCAGCTGCTCTGCACATGGGAGCTAAAATGTGCCCAGCCCTTTTGCCCCTCCTGGGATCACCCCAAAGGAAAAAAATCTTGGCTAGAGTGGGGGGGAAAGAACAGCTGCTGTTGTGTGCATTGCCTCTTTTTTGTGCGGTGTGATTCTATAGCACTTATGTCCAATCTTGGCCACTTTTAAGACCTGTGGACTTCAACTCCCAGAATTCTGGGAGTTGGTCCACAAGTCCTAGCTTGGGCATCTTTACTGCATTTAGGAAAGCAAACATGATGTCAGCTTTGGAAGCCATGTGGAGATTTGATGCTCCCATGCTGCCACAATTGAGCCTGGGAAAATGGGAGGGGGGAAATTCATTGGAGTATTTCTAGTTAGACAAAATAAAATTCTTTTGCTGCTTCAAGGTCATGTAGTGAAAAGGAAATCTTACTTTGGGATGGTGATTGGGCCATGTGATGTGATGATGGGTATGGGGGGATGGATTTGTAGTTTTGACTTTTGCAAGTGTTGGAAGAACTATCCTTCTGGGTTCAGTTCCAAGAGGGGGAAAAGACACTGGAAACATGGAGGCTGTTCGGAAAGGTGGTTTAATGGTGGACAGCAGGACCACACGGCTCGGAGCTCCAAAGGGAAAAGCACGACCACAGGCTTCAAGGTGAAGGAAACGAAGGAAAAGGGTTGAGATGCTGAGTGTGCCTGGGTTTTATACCCTCTGTTGGGATTTCAATTTGGGCTTGTGTTCTGATTGGTTGCCAGACTCCCATAGGGCCATGCAGGGGCACCTCTGTGGGCTGTCCTGAGTCCCAGGCTTGGTTGAGCCTGGCTGGATGACGATGTCATGAAAAGAGCTTTGGGCAATTCCTATTATAGCTTTACCTGGAATAGATCTTTGTTATGTAGAATATTCTGGCCCAGGCCTTAATGGCCCACCCATTAACAAAGATGGGGGCTGAGTTTCTGCTTCTGAGTTTCTACTCTTTTTAGGGGAAATATTCTGCCTTTTTAATATTTCCTAGAATATTTCATTTTTCTAGGAGAGGGATGGGTGCTAACTTCCTGCACAAGGAAGCCCAAAATTTTCAGATTTGGGATTCCACAGATGTGCTAGTTACTATCCAAATAAAGGGTCTTTGAGAGGTGTCTGTCTCAGAGTTATTGGTTGGAATGGAGGTTTGCTGGAACGCTGGCATAGGAAATGTGTGCAATGAACGTTTATTGGGATGTTTATCATTGCGACGAACTGCAAACTAGAGTAAAGGCTGAGCTTTGCAGGGTATCTCTGGTGAAAACAGCACTGCCCACAGCAGCCTCAGAGCTGGGTGATTACAAGGAATGTTTGGAAGGCTAAGAAAGGAGGGCACACAGAGGGGGAATTGACCCCAAACAACTTTGTGCCCAACGGCGCAAAACACAACGGGCAACAAAACCAAACTCTCTCCAGTGAAGCCAATAGTTTGCAGAATTGGTTAATGCCAATTAAAAATGAATAAAAATTTAAATTAAAAAAAAGGTCTGGGTGATTGCAATGAACCAGGGGTTTTAGTTTATGGATTTATGTCTGTAAGTATGTGGAATCCTTGGTCCTGGGTGGTTTTCTTGCAGATGTTTCATGACCCAACTAGGGAACATCATCAGTGCTGGTGAGTGTGGGGTTTGCTCCCTGTTTACGTACAAGAGGCTTGCCCTACACGGCAACCTCCATTCCCTTCTAGCACTGATGATGTTCCCCAGTTGTGTCACGAAACATCTGCAAGAAAACCACCAAAGTTCAGAAAGCCCCAAGAATCCTCGTTTGAACCCTAAGCCACAAATATTCTCTTCTATTCATCTGTAAGTATTCCTTTGGAATAGTATTTCTGTTCCTCATTTTGTCAGCTTTCCTCTCCTTCCTTTAGAATTTCGTGCCTTTTTTCTTTGCTTTTATTTCATCAAAAATAACTTTAAAAAAAAAAACCAATCAACTTGGGCAACGAAAAGACAGAAGAACAAGATGGTTAAATCGGCATCTCCCAAAACTTCAGCAAGAATGGCAGTCATTGGCTTACTGTGCCATTATGGCTTATCCATAGTGCAGGGTCTCCAAACTTGGCCACTTTAAGACGTGTGGACTTCAACTCCCAGCATTCCCCAGCCAGCTATGCCTGTTTTTTCTCTCTCTTCATCTCCTAAGGTGGAGAGAGATTGCAGAGGGAGGGATCGCAAGAGAGTAAGCTATGCTGGCTGGAGGATTCTGGGAGTTGAAGGCCACCAGTCTTAATGTTGGCCAAGTTTGGGGATCTTTGGTCTAGGGTCTCCTGTTTGAGCAAGGAGTTGGACATGGAACATAAGAACATAGAGCCATGAGGTTAGAAGGGACCTTGGAGGTTTTCTAGTCCAACCCCTTGCTCAAGCATAGCTGGCTGGGGAATTCTGGGAGTTGAAGTCCACCAGTCTTAAAGTTGCCAAGACCGGAGGCCCCTGTCGTAGTGAGTTGTGACCCTGAACAATTCATGCTGGCACAAACCCTTGGGCCACCAAGCGATAACCGTGTGACAAGATGTCTGGAGCGTTCAGAGGCTGGTACACTGGTTGACCAACCAGCCGGGCACTCTGCAAACTTTACCTGGAGCTGGTCACTCCCTGGAATGATCAATGGAGGGGAAGGACAGCTGGAAGGCAAGCTCAGGTAGCAAATACCTTTCTTTCAAGCGAAGGAGCTGGGGGCAGGGTGGAGGGATGATGAAAGGGTGATGTGGGAAAGCCTGTTCTCTGCCAGCCGCTGACCTTTAGCGATGCCCTCAGGTGAGAAAGGTGTTCAGGTGATTTTTGACATAAGAAGGAAGCTAAAGGTTCTTCTCTGTCCTCACGGATGGTTTGGGGGGTGAGAAGAGCAGAGGCAGCTGCTAGGATGCCCTTTTTCTCCAGAGGGTCCCAGGCCATCTCTTCTGGGGCTGCAAAAGGCACCCCAGGACGGAGGAGGGTAAAAAAGGTGAAGGAGGGGAGGGGAAGGGAGGAAGAGGAGGAGAAGGAAGAAGAAGAAGAAGAAGAAGAAGAAGAAGAAGAAGAAGAAGAAGAAGAAGAAGAAGAAGAAGAAGAAGAAGAAGAAGAAGAAGAAGAAGAAGAAGAAGAAGAAGCTACCTTCTACACTACTATGGCCCCACTTTGCACATGCTCAGGGGTGACACTTCCACCTGCTGCAGAACTCACCCTCCCTTCCACACAGAACTCTTCCGTGTCCTGTGTTTTATCCTGGGATCCACCCGCATGAGGGATCATTATTACCCTGGTTGCTGATGGTTGTTTAATATTCCCCCCCCCCATCTCAGGTTTGCTTTCTGCCATCAACAGTTTAGGCTGTTCCAGCACACCGTTGGTCTGCATCCTTTGAACGCCTACGTCCAGGCAAGCCCAAGCCCCTCCCTGCCCTGATCTGCCCCNGGGGGGGGGGGGGGGGGAAGAAAGCTGCACCCCTTATCCAGGAACCTCTCGGGCAGACAGGTCTCAATTTGCCTGGGATCAAAAGGCCTGGATAAATATGTGAATTCCCGCCTCCTCTTTGCCCCCTTCCCCGAAAGACAAAGGCATGGGGCTGTGTGTGAGGGGGGGGGCATTGGCAGCTGGGCCAAATTCCTGCAGCGATGGAAAAATATAAAAGATTCCTGCCCCAGCTTGCAGAAAGAGAAAAAAAATCGTCCTCCAAGAGAAGGCAAAGCCAGCAATTACAAGGCTTTGCGTAACTGTTGTCAATGCAGGTGGGGGGGGGGGGGGAGCCTCGGGGGAATTCTGGGCCTTTTCCACCTGGGCAGGATCTCCTGCCGCAGAGGGGAAGATCTCCCAGGAAGATTGCCCCACTTCATTTCCTCTCTCCTTTGGGCTTCCAGTTTTCCCACCGATCTGGGCAACGGCTTCTACAGGAAGTCCTCGCCTTACGACTGCAACGGAGACCAGAAATAAACTTATTAATGGAAGAAGGATTGCAGGGGTTGGGTATAGCTAGTCTGACAAAGAGAAGGTCTGGGGAGTGGGCAGGCAGGATAGCAGCCTTCCAGTATTGGAGGGGCTGCCCAAAGAAGAGGAAGGGGTCAAGCTCTTCTCCAAAGCACCGAAGAAGGCAGGACAAGAAGCAACGGATGGAAACTAACCAAGGAGAGAAGCAACCTGGAAGTCAGGGGAAACTTCCTGACTGGACAGTTAACCAGTGGAACTCCTTGCCATCAGAAGTTTGGGGCTCCAACACTGGAGGCTTTCAAGAAAAGACTGATATCCACTTGTCTGAAAAAGTATAAGTTCTCCTGCTTGGGCAGGGGGTTGGACGAGAAGACTTTCAAGGTCCCTTCTAACCCTGTTCTTCCTGTGTGTGTGGTTTGGGGAAGGAGATTTCCTTCTTCCTTCCTTCCTTCCTTCTCTCCTCTCTCCTCCCTCCCTCCCTCCCTCCCTCCTTCTTTCTCCATCCTTGGAGGTTTTCAAGAAGAGACTGGACAACCATTTCTCCAGAATGGCATCCAGCAGGAATGTCAGACCTTGGCCACTTTTAACTCCACAAGTCCCAGAATTCCCCAGTCAGCCATGTTGAACCTGCTGAAGTCCGGAGGCCTTAAAAGCTCGCCAAGGTTGGATGTCCCCCGGCACAGGGCCCCCTGCTTGAGAAGAGGGTTGGACTAGAAGTCCTCGGAGGTCCCTTCCAATGCTGTTCTTCTGAATTGGCCCGATCCAGGTTTGAAGCTAGGCTAACCAGCATCCAATCAGGGGGGGGGGTAGCAAATGCCAAAGTTTGACCCTACAACAGCCTCCGACTGCTTNAGGGGGGGGGGTAGCAAATGCCAAAGTTTGACCCTACAACAGCCTCCGACTGCTTGCCCAACTGCCAGCCTCGATGAACTTCTCTTTTTGGGCTATGATGGAAAGGATCCAGCTGGAGACCAGACCTTTAAGCCAAATAAATAAAATAATAAATAAAAATAAATCAGCCTTGGGAATCTAGATCGGGAAGTGAAGAAATCTCGCCATTGGTTTTATTTGTGCATCGCTGACTTGGTTGAGGCACATGGTTACCGACTCATCTTTCCTGGTAGCGAGCCACAAAAGTTCACAGCCTCCCTGACCCTTTAGAGGAGTGCAGAGGTCAGCCTGTCAAAGTGTTGCGGAGTCTGCCAGGTTGGCAGGATCCCAAGAACTTCTTTTAACGCAGGGCTCCCCAATCTTGGCCACTTTAAGACTTGTGGACTTCAACTCCCAGAATTCCTGAGTGTGTTATGTTTACAGGGCTCAGAAGTTTTAAACTAAAGTTGGGCATTCCTGCTGAGCAAACTCTGTAAACACCACAAACCCCTCCAGCACTGATGATGTTACCTCGTTGGGTCATGAAACGTCTGCAAAAGAGCAACTAAGATTAGGAAGCACCAAGGAGCCGAGTCAACTCTTGAGCTACAAATAAAATCTGTTGCCAGAGGTCTCCAAACTTGGCCACTTTAAGACTGGTGGACTTCAACTCCCAGGATTCCCCAGCCAGCTATGCCTGTTTTTCTTTTCTCTTAATCTCCTAAAGTGGAGAAAGATTGCAGAGGAAGGGATTGCAAGAGAGTAAACTATACTGGCTGGGGAATTCTGGGAGTTGAAGTCCACATGTCTTAAAGTTGCCACGTTTGGGGAGTCCTGAGCTAGGGGTTAAGAGAAGGTGAGAAGGAAGGAAGGGAACGGAGGAGGTATGGAGATTTGCTTTCCTTCAGAGGTTGTGGGTGCTCCATCACTAGAGGTTTCCAAGAAGAGGCTGGACAGCCACTTGTCCAGAATGGTGTAGGCTCTCCGCCTTGAGCAGAAGGTTGGACTAGAAGACCTCCAGAGTCCCTTCCGACCCTATGCTTCTACGTTCTGTGACAGGCTCTCCAAACGTGGCCACGTTAAAGACCCGTGGACTTCAACTCCCAGAATTCCCCAGCTAGCTCTGCTGGATTCTGGGAATTGAAGTCCCCTCACCTTAAAGCCATCAAGGTTGGGAAAACACTGCTGTGAACAATTTTACTTTCTGGCCAATGACCAAGAACAGCTCTAACCTCGGTGAATTTCCCCAGACTTTCTAGTTTAAATCAACACAGCACAAACTTTGCAAACTGGGTTAATTTTAGAAACATCTGCTGGAAAATGAAACTTTGTGCCATGAACAAAGCCAGGCAAGATCCTTCATCCATCCCATCCCTCCAAAGCCCTTGATCTTTGTAAAAAGGAACTCCCGATCCATCCCCCCCACCTCCATCCTTGCTGTCCCAACTCTACTCCCCTCCAGGCACCAGGTCTTATTCCCCAGGCATCTGCGTTGATGGAAAAAGGTCTCCATGGCAACAGGTACCCAAACTCCTGCTTCACATCTCTGTGTGTTCTTTTTTCTTCTGGGAGAGCATCTCAGCAGCTCCGTGCCTTGCATTCGAAACGGCCCCGTCAAATCTGCAATGTCTCTTCTCATTCTTGGTGGATCTTCTGAAGGAAACTGGATCCCACACCAGGAGACACCTTCTGCTGGGAAGAAGCTATGACTGGGGGTTGGGCAGGCACCTGGGGAGAGTGGAGGCACAGGTGAGCAAGCTGTGGAGGTCTTTCCTTCAACTGTGGCTTCTCAAGATCAAAAAAGATGAGGGGGGAAAAGAAAGAGAGGAAGAGACGAAGCCAAAGTAGACGTTCCTCAGCCTTGGTTGCCATATCTGCAAAGGCTTTCCTCAACTTGGAGCCCTCCAGATGAGTTGGACAGAATAACAGCATGGGAAGAGACCTTGGAGGTCTTCCAGTCCAACCTGTACTGTTTCAGACAAATGGTTGTCGAACCTTCTTGAAAACCTCCAGTGTTGGAGCACCCACACATCTGGAGGGACGCTGTTCCACTGGTTAATTGTTCTCACTGTCCTTACTTCTCAGTTGCTTCTCTCCTTGATGAGTTTCCATCCGTTGCTTCTTGTCCTGCCTTCAGGTGCTGCGGAGAATAGGTTGACCCCTTGCTCTCCACTCCAAAGGTCCTTTGGATAATTTTTTGTGATAGCTCCTTAAGATATTGGAACGCTGCTATCATGTCCACCTAGTCCTTCTTTTCATGAAATGAGACATACCCAGCTGGACATAGAGACGAAGTCCAAAGTAGAAGTACCTCTGCCTTGGTTGCAACATCTGTGAAAGCTTCCCTCCACCTGGAGCCCTCCAGATGGGTTGGATGACAACACCCATCGTTCCCCGTCAGCAGGGACGGCAATCACGGTCCTGCAGGGGCAGAATTAGAGTCTAGCACAGGGCTCTCCAACTTTGGCAGCTTTAAGGTCTGTGGACTTCAACTTCCAGAATTCTGGAAATTGGAAGTCCACAGTTCTTGATTCTGGAAATCAAAGTCCACAAGTGTTAAAGTTGCCAAGGTTGCCCCCCCCTCGTCTAGCACATCTGTTTGCTTCTAGCCAAGGCAGATGATCTGTTTTTGTAGGACGTCAATGGCTCTTCTGAACTGGAGGAAACCCGTGAGAGGAATGCCAATGCAGAAAGCCAGAGGCTGGGGACAGGGAGGGAAAGAGTGGGGAATGCAACAGCCATGCAATATTTTTCCATCCACTTATGCAAAGGGACGCTCAAGGATCCGGGGGTCTAAAATTACCGATTACATAAAGGAGTCCCTTGCATAACCCAGCACATGGTTTTAATACAGACCAAATACTTGTAAACAGACGAGAAAACTGTCCCCTCGTGGCTTCGTTATTTTGTTTGGTTTCAGGAGAATCAAGAAGAAAGAAAAACAGATCAGAAATCTAGCAGATTGGACAGAGGGCAGCTAAATCCGCCACTTACAAGAGTTCGTTTAATGACCAAAATTACAATACTGAAAAAAAAGTAACGTGATTGTTTTTTCAGACTTAACCACCGTTAATTTTTTTCTCCCAGACAGAGAGTTATTGTAACATCTGAATTATAGTAGAGCAGAGGTTTTCCAAACTTGGCAACTTTAAGACTTGTAGACTTCAACTCCCAGAATTCTCCATCCAGCAAAGCTAGCTGACCATAGAACCATGGGGTTAGAAGGGACCTTAGAGGTCTTCTAGTCCAACCTCTTGCTCAAGCACAGCTGCCTGGAGAATTCTGGGAATTGAAGTCCATAAGTCTTAAAGTTGCCAAGTTTGGAGACCCCTGCAGTAGAGGAAGGCGATCCAGAGAGTTTTTATTGGTGGATTTGAGTTCAACGGTTACAGGGTTTAACAATGATAACTGATCTACAACTCATGATTGGTCCAAATTGTATTAGGTTCTTTTATTGTACTATAGGTTGCAGACAGTCTGCCTCTGACACATACATTTCTGACTGTGTAAATAATGGGTGAGTGTAGATCTATCCATTTTTCTGGAGTTGTTCACACTGTGTAATCTTTTTTCGCCCACAGTGTGTAAAAATGGGTTTCTTCTAATATTTTTATTTTCTACTTAGAATCTACAGTCTACAATTAATGCGTGAAAAAGAAGTAATGCAATAATTTTTGGTTTTAAATCTCCAATTCCCTTGGTGTTCTCACACTTTAATAGCCATTTATTGCAAGAGATCTCCCAAATCCATCAAGCTTTAGATGTTTTGGGACTCTCGCTGTGGAACTTGAGAATTTGGAGCTGACAACGCCTGAAATCTAAAACAAGAGTTTCTCAACCTTGGCAACACTGAGACGTGTGGATGATGCCAGGCTGAAGGTCTCTGCAATCCCATCTCTGCCAACATTGGGGAAAATAAGGCAGAAGCTCACCAGTAAGGAGGGACTCTTACCGGTTGGACTTCTGCAAACCAGAGCTGGAGAGTCCTTGAAATGTAACCTCTGGCCAGAATCCACAGCTGTGGAAGACTGGAGTCTCCAGGTGGTGCCCTCCAAATGTTGGTGGCCTGGCAGGGGATGAAGGGTTTTGTAGTCTACACCTCTGGAGAAATGGAGGTTGGTTGTGCCCTTCAGAGGTTGGTATCCCGGCAGGGCACGAGGGATGTTGTAGTTGGTGTACACTTCTGGCAAAAAAATGCCCCTTCGCTGAGCTGGCTCCTTTCGATGGATTTGGGCTAGGAAGGAAGGAATGGGGAACTCTGGCAGGGGAGGAGGGATGTTGTATTCCACACCCCTGGAGGATCAGAGTCCCCAGCTGGTATACATCACATGTCGATGCCCTGGCAGAGGATGAGGGAGGTTGTAGTCCTCCTCACTGGAAGACCGGACTGGGGGGTCCCCAGTTAGTGCCCTCCAAATGTCAGCATCCCGGCAGGGGACGAGGGAGGTTGTAGTCCACACCCTCTGGTGCCCGCAGCTGTTTCCCACCCCCGGACGCCCATCCCTGCTTCGGGCGGGGCGGATGGGACCTGCTGCTGAGCACACCTGGCCGGGCCAAGTGCTGCCCCCCCCCCCGTCCTCCCCCAGGTCCGCAGCTGCAGGCTGACGCAACCCCTCCGGCCCCTCCCCCGCAAGCCCCGCCCCGCCCCTTTCCTCCGGGGCTCGCCTCCTTCCTTCCCGCCCCCGGAGTTGGCTCAGCCAATCCGAGACCCCTCTCTCCCTCTTCCTCCCCCCCTCCGGCTCGAGGCGGCGGCTATAAAAGGCAGCCGCGAGGCGCGCGGAGCCCCTCAAACCGCCGCGCGTCGCCTGGACGGGTCGGTCGCCGGCGGAGCAGCCGCGCGGAGGCCACGTGCGAGCCCGGCCGGCGTAAGAGAAGGACCCGCCGAGGGGGCAGCCGGAGCCGGCATGACGGCCGCGAAGAGCGCTTCCAACGGGGACGTCGGGGGGCCGGCGGCGGCGATGGCCGGGCGGGCCTCCCGCCTGCGGGGCTGCCTGCGGGCCAACCTGCTGGTGCTGCTGACGGTGGCCGGCGTGGTGGCCGGCGTGGCGCTGGGGCTGGCGGGGCGGCGGGCGGGCGGGCTGGGCGCCGCCGAGGTGCAGCTCTTCTCCTTCCCCGGGGAGCTGCTGCTCCGCCTGCTGAAGATGATCATCCTGCCGCTGGTGGTCTGCAGCCTGGTGGCCGGCGCCGCCAGCCTCGACCCGGCCGTCCTGGGGCGGCTGGGCGGCTGGGCCATGCTCTTCTTCCTCCTCACCACGCTGCTGGCCGCCTCCATCGGCGTCGGGCTGGCCTTCGCCATCCAGCCGGGCGCCGGCGCCGCCGACCCCAGCCTGGCCAAGTACGGCGACTCGGACGGCCTCCCTGCGCGGAAGGAAGTGGTCGACTCCTTCCTCGACCTGGTCAGGTGAGAGGGAGGGAGGGAGGGAGGCCAGCGAGGCTGAACCTTGGCGGAAAACAGGCTTCTTGCAGGGCTAACGGGTCATCAAGACTTGGGAGGGACCTTGGAGGTCATCTAGTCCAAACCCCCCCCCCCCCCCCCCC
>BHFT01041558.1:30012-91051 GCA_004320025.1 Laticauda laticaudata
GGGGGGGGGGGGGGGGGAAATCAGGGTTTGATCTTAGGTTGTCCTCTGATACTGTCATGCCCAAAACTGGATGAAGGAGAGGAGGCAGGTGGGGTGTGTGTGTGATGAGACCGGGCAGTTGTCCAAGCCTAGATGTTGGCCAGCAAAGTTTAACTCCGTGATACCTGATCTCTGTGGGGTTAAGACAGTCCAGCCATTTATTCTTGGTGAAGGTATGCGCCTGTGATTGACAGGCCAGCATGCAGGTTGGTTCCTGGGTTGCCAGAAATGGACGAGAGAACAACAGGTGGGGAGGCAGGAAAAGTACTGTTTGAGGTTGCACAATGACAACCTTGGAGGGGGCTCAGCTGTTAACCATGATGGCTAAAAGGGGGAGAGAGAGTTGGATGTCTACTGGGACATCAGGAGCAGAGGAAAGAGGTGGCATGGGCACCCCACTTTCTGGACCCTCCCAACAGGAGAGACTCTTTGCAGCTCAGGGTTGAGCTGTGGGGTCCCTGGTGCTCTGTGAGTTGGGCGGAAGGATGCCTTGCAGAGGGCTTCATTTTTGTTAATCAGGTTACAGGATCAATGATGGTTCTGAATTTCTTGGGCTGGAGGTGAGCTCATTATGGCTCTGACCCAGAGCTGGGAAGAATCCCAAACGTCTCTACCCAACGATGTTTCCCAGACTTGGCAGTTGTAAGCAGTGTGGACTTCAACTCCCAGAATTCCCCAATCATAGGTGAAGGTCTACTTGCTCTGTGTGTGTGAGTGTGTGTGTGTGTGTGTGTGTGTATGTACTGAATGTATATACTGTCCATATCACAAACTGAGCAGCATATAAATTAAATAGATAATAATGTCAACATTCTCATGAATTCCCACTTATCTCTTCTTTTATCCAGGAACATCTTTCCTTCCAACTTGGTGACTGCTGCATTCCGATCGGTGAGTTTCTTTTCTTTTCTTTTCTTTTCTTTTCTTTTCTTTTCTTTTCTTTTCTTTTCTTTCTTCCTTTCTTTCATTCCTTCTTTCCCTCTCCCTCTTTTCCTTCCTCTTTCTTTTATTTTTCTTCCTTCCTTCCTTCCTTCCTTCCTTCCTTCCTTCCACTCTTCCTTCTTTTCTTCCGCTCTCCCTTACTTCCATCCCACCCTCCCTGCAAACTGGAGGACCTGAATTCTTATTTCTACTTGAGACTATCTGTTTTAATCTAGAGTTTTATTCAGATATTATTATGGTTTTACACTGCGATGTTGGAAACTGCCCAGAGTCACTTTGGTGAGATGAGTGATGGAGGCACGGGTAAATTAAAAAGAATAAAATGAACTGGCAGCAAAGGGTTTGTGCGAAAGAGGAAAAGGGACTCTGGAGCCAGAGAGTGTGGGCTGAAGACCTTTGGCAACAGCTGCTTTGATGTTCTGGGGCTGGGATTGAGACAAAAAAATTTCCTGCTACTTGAGCTGATCTCATCTGGAGGCTTTTTGGAAAGGAACTAAATTGGGGCCTGTCACCACATCCTATGACCAGCAGCACAGGCTGCCTCTGTGACTCCAGGCAACTTATTGACCTGGCCTTTTCTGAAGAAAAAAGAGTTATGTGGGTGTATGACTCGGAGGTTAAGATTAATCAGAGATTTTCCGAAGCCTCTTCTCCAGAAAGAAGTTGGGAGGATGAGAAAAAGCTCCCTTTGGCCATCAAGACTGTCCGGGAGAGTTAATGGCGGATTTTTGCTTATCATATTTAGAGATCACCCATCTCCCTGAGAGAGAGACTTGAGGATGGACAAATAGTCATAAAAGCAGCTGTACATAACTATTACAATAAAAAAATCACAATCCAAAATAAACAAGTTAAAAATTAAATATAAATTCAAAATGCATCCAGACCCCCCTGTTTGGAGGAAGGATATCTATCCCCCACTCTCCATCTATTCATCTCTATATCTATCTCTATTTCCATCTATTTCTTTCTCACACTCTCTCCATATCTATCTGTCTTTCTGTTTCTGTCCATCTCTATATCTGTCTAACTATTTCTATTTCCTTCTCTCTCACTCTCAATTTCTCTCTCTCTCTCTCTTTTTCTTCATCTATCCATCTCTATCCCTATTTCTGTCTTATCTATTTATATCATCTATTTCTCTCCATCTCCATATCTATCTGTATCTATATTTATATCTATATTTATATCTATCTAACAATATATCTAACTATATGATTTATGTGTTGTTTGTCTAGAATTTAAGACAGGAAAAAGTACAGAGTTTCTGCTTTGATAGACAACGGAGGTCCGGGGGCAGCGGGGGCGAGATGTTGTATTCCCCACCCTCTCAAAAACTCTTGCTCAAGACCATCTTGCCTAACCATTTAAAAATCTGGCATCTCATCCTTTTTTCTTTTTGGTACACAGGTCAGCAAGCCAGTTTGGCTTAATTTTTAATAGCCACGTTAAATTAAAAGGCCAATTTCTTGGACCCCCAGATGGACTTTTTGCTGAGTGTCACAGTTTTGTCCTGGAATTAACTTATCATTGTCCAAGCCCCCCCCTCTCCCCCCCTTCTTAGTGGTGCAATCTGCTTTTCGAGAGAGAAATCTGCCAGTTGCTTTTTGCTTTTTTTTTTTTTTTTTTTTNNNTTTTTTTTTTTTTTTTTTGGTTAAAAAGCAGAAACGACAAAGGTTGTATCTTTTTTTCTTCCTTCCATCCTGGAAGCCAGTGCCAAGTGGCAATGAAAATTTTTTTTCTCTCTCTTGGCACCGATGAGTTGGGCAAAGCTTTTGTTTGCCAGTTTGTGTAAATTCTGAGCTTGAATCAACAAAGTCAACTTCGCTCAAAGGAGTGGTTTTTCTCTTTTAATCCAGATATTATGGGATGTGGGCCTCCTGCCCTGGGCATATTGGGTCTTGTGAGGGCATGTGGTTGACACAACAATCTTCGGGAAAGATCTGCCCATTCATGATATAGTTGCCAGGGTGTGTCTCTCCCATCCCCAAATCCTGTTTCCTGGAGAAAGCGCAGTGAAAACAAGAAAATATGTTATGTTTTCCTTCTTAGTATGCAACCATCTATAAAGAAGCCAAGAACAACAACAACATGAGTCTCGTCAGCATGGCAGCACTTGTGAATGGGACCAAATCCATGAACAAGACAGTATTGATGGTAAAAAAAAAACCCAATAATGTTATGTAGTGCAGAGGTCTCTACTTTTAAGACTTGTGGACTTCAGCTCCCAGAATTCTCCAGCCAGCAAAACTGTCTGAGGAATCCTGGGAGTTGAAGTCCACAAGTCTTAAAGTGGCCAAGATTGGAGGCCCCTGGTGTAGTGTAAGGCAGGGGTTCCCCATACCCCCGGGGCTGCGGCCCATTACCAGGCCAATTTAGAACTGGGCTGCACAATTAGGTTCAGCTTAATTTGCACGAGTGGTGGTGGGCCAGCACTCGTTCACACTAACATGCAGGTCAACTTGCTTGGGCAGGAGGGCTGGACTAGATGACCTACAAGGTCCCTTCCAACTCTGTTTATCTGTTAAAATAAGTCAAGTGTTGCGTGTATGGCTGGCTCAGGAATCCTGGGAAGTGTTGAAGTCCACCACCTGCGCTGATGGTTTTCTCTCATCTTGCAACCAGGTGCCCGAGGGCAAGGAGGTAGAAGGCATGAACATCCTCGGCCTGGTGGTCTTCGCCATCGTCTTCGGGATCGCCCTGAGGAAGCTCGGGCCCGAAGGGGAGAACCTGATCAAGTTCTTCAACTCCTTCAATGAAGCCACCATGATCCTGGTTTCTTGGATTATGTGGTAAGGATGCTGTTTGTACAGACCTTCTTCTGGATCCTAAAGTTTGTGTATCAAAGCCCCTTGCGAGGCCCTGAATTTGGGGTTTGGGACCCTTTGAAATCCGGGTATTTCCAGTGCTGGTTGACTGGTGTGGCCCGTTGGCTGCAGGCCCCTCCAGCAGCCGATTCAGAAGTGGGAGTCAGGGTCAGCATCAGGACAACCTGGGAGCTCCAAGGGGGAAGAGGGAATGGAGCTGTCCGAGAGAGAGAGAGAGAGAGAGAGGCGGGGCCTGGGCTGTCTGTCAGCCCTCAGATGGAGAGTCAACAGCCCCCAGGTCTGGAGGTGGCTGATGAGGAAGAGGAGGAACAGCTGGGCCCAGTGCCTGGTGCATGGATGGCAGAAGGCAGAGGAGAGGAGAGCAGTGGAAATCTATGAGCCGGTTCTTGGAACAGAAGAGCCCCATCTTCGCTCTGGGGATAAAAGGCAGGGGGTGGAGATGAATAGGTGTGGCAGACAACTATTCATCTCCCAGCTGGACAGACTTGTCAGTGAAAGTGTTGTGGCCTATCAGCTGCCGGCCTCTCCAGCAGCCGAATCACAGGAGGAGGAGGTGGCGACATGGGAGTCAGAGGCATGTCTGTCCTCTTATTCAGTTGTCACAAGTCTTAAAAGGGGTTAGACATAGAATCATAAGAACACAGAACCATGGGGTTAGAAGGGGTCTTGGAGGTCTTCTAGTCCAACCCCTTGCTCAAGCAAAGCTGGCTGGAGGATTCTGGGAGTTGAAGTCCACATGTCTTAAAGTTGGCCAAGGTTGGAGACCTCTCAATGGGGCAACTCTAATGAAGTAGTTGGAACAGGGACACCCCCCCAGCTTCCCTCCAGTCCTGGAGACTCTTGACCTGGGACTGCAGATCCCCAGCTGGGCTGACGGCCTCTTCTCCTTCCCAGGTACGCCCCCTTGGGGATCATGTTTCTAGTAGCCGGCAAGATTGTGGAGATGGAAGACGTGGTGCTTCTCTTCACCAGTCTGGGCAAATACATCTGCTGCTGCCTGGTGGGCCACACCATCCACGGGCTGCTGGTTCTCCCGGGGATCTACTTTGTCTTCACCCGCCGCAACCCTTACCGCTTCCTGTGGGGCATCTTCACGCCGCTGGCCACCGCCTTCGGGACTTCCTCCAGGTATTCAGAGACTGTTGGGGCAGGAGGTTGGGTGGAGATGGATGGAGAACCATACAAGAACTGTGGGGTCCTGGGTGCTTTGGGGTTTTTTTTTGCAGACATTTCATGACCCAACTCGATAACGTCATCAGGGCTAGATGGGAGTGGGCAAGCAACTCTCTAGGGCAAAGGAACTTGTAAATAAATAGAGAGCAAATCCTTTAGCATTGATGATGTTACCTAGTTGGGTCATGAAATGTCTACAGGCTCAGAGCACTAAGGACACACATGCACACACACACACACAGAGTTCACGTTAAGAGCATCCCTCAGAATTCGCTCACTTCAGCCTTCTGGCATTTAGGCAGATGTTCAAAAAAAAGGGGGTAGCTTCAATTGTGTGATATTGCGGCCACCATCTTCCCTTTGTTGGCCACCCCAATATGCTTTGCGTCCTTGGGGTGACCTTGAAAGGTTACTTTGAGACGATTTCAGCAGGCAGGGCCCCCTGTTGAGTAGAACATCCTGTTCTCTCCAGGTAGATCATAGAATCTACTATCCTGGATGAATATGTGGGGAAGGGATCCCAGATGTTGGTTGGGTGCTCAAGAACAGAATGTCAACTCACAAAATATTTCTCTGGTCTTTTTAGAGGTGCCAAGAGAAAGGGAGGAGGGGGGAGCAGTGTGGCAGGTTGCAAAAACCAAAAGTGCATTCCATAAATCTTTTTCAAAGATAGTAACTAGGCAACTGAAGTTTCTGCTGCACAAAAATGTAACTGAAGAGCATGATTGGTGACACTGGACTACGGATGTGTCCCACTGGAGAATATGAATACACCCAGAGGGTGGGGGGGAAAACGGGGTTAAGGGAGACAATGAATGATGTGTCAGAGTCGGCTACACCCAGGCAATGCCAGACATGTTCACTCCCAATAAATCCTTTGGAAGTTTTGAAAGTTTGGCTCGAGATTCAGGATTTAAATGGGGGTCAATGCCGGAATCCTGGCACAGAACAGATCAAGGGGAGGAGGGATGCTTTGAAGGCAGGAGGGAGGTGGCAGGTTTTTCCCGATACCCCGAGGAGCATCTCTGGAGGCCTTGATGGCCCATCCCGTCTCTGTGGCTTCCTCCCCACAGCTCTGCCACTTTGCCCCTGATGATGAAGTGCGTGGAGGAGAACAACGGCGTCTCCAAGCACATCAGCCGCTTCATCCTGCCCATCGGGGCCACGGTCAACATGGACGGAGCGGCCCTCTTCCAGTGCGTCGCCGCCGTCTTCATCGCCCAGCTCAACAATGTCTCGCTCAACTTCATCCAAGTCATCACCATCCTGTGAGTATTGAGCCCCCCCCCACACACCCCAGATCTGTCTTGCTTGAACCTCAGAAGGGACCCTTTTGTGTTCACACGATCAAGAGAGGAAGAGCATTAAAGAAACAATGGACATATCAATGAATCCCTTTCCCCCTGGTTTTAATTCCAATTAATGTTAAAGCTACATAAAAGAAAGTCAAGAGTTTGTTTGTGCAAGATCTTACTGCTTTCTGGATCATGTTCATCCAAGATCAGATGCCAACTTTAGGTGTTTCTCAACCTGGGCAGCTTTAAGACTTGTGGACTTCAACTCCCAGCATTCCTCAGCCAGCTATGCCTGTTTTTTCTCTCTCTTCATCTCCTAAAGTGGAGAGAGATTGCAGAGGGAGGGATCACAAGAGGGTACGCTCTGCTGGCTGGAGAATGGGAGTTGAAGTCCACAAGCCTTAAAATTGCCAAGTCTGGAGACCTCTGGTATAGGGTCTCCTGCTTGAGCCAAGGGGTTGGACATAGAACATAAGAACATAGAGCCATAGGGTTAGAAGGGACCTTGGAGGTCTTCTAGTCCAACCTCTTGCTCAAGCAGGAGACCCGACACTAAAAGTCTCTAACCTTGGCCACTTTAAGACTTGTGGACTTCAATTTCCAGAATTCTCCAGCCAGCTATGCCTGCTTTTCTCTCTCTCTCAAATCTCCTACAGTGGAGAGAGATTACAGAGGAAGGGATTACAAAAGAGTAAACTTTGCTGGCTGGAGAATTCTGGGAGTTTGAAGTCCACATATCTTAAAGCTGCCCAGGTTAAGAATCGCTGCTTTAACTCATCACTAAAATCTTACTCATGACCACAACCCAATCAGTGATGATTCAGTCAACATGATTAGAAACAAACCATGATTATAAGCTTGCGGAAACCAGCTAGCAATGTTCCTCTGTTCCCATTTGAAACTCTCCATGTCTTATGACATCTCCCAACCTTGCAATATTCTGGAAAGTTTAGTTCAGTTTACTTTTATTGTCATTGCACCTCGTACAATGAAATTATATGCCATCTTCAATGCACATCATGACCATAAAAACACACATCCGTTCACATTCCACACATTGAATGGAAAACCCCTGATATCGCATTCATACTGCCCTATACAGTAAAATCCAGTAGAGTTACTGCCCTGGGATCAAGCTGTTTTTCAGCCTGTTTGTCCTTGTTTTTATTATCCTGTACCATCTGCCAGGTGGTAATAGTTTAAAAAAAAAAGAGTGCCCAGGATGAGATGGATCTTTGAGGATGTTTTGAACTTCCTTAAGGCAGCAGGAGCTCTAAAGCTCTTCCCAAGAGGGGAGGGGGCAACCTAGGATTCTCTGAGGGGCAATGACATTAACCCTCTGAAGCGCTGTCCTATCTGCCCCTGTGCAATTTACTGAGACTATAAAAGTCCAGATAATCAAATGGGCAACCCATAAATTTAATAAAATGAAACTAAACCTCTTTAAACAATTTAATTTGGGGAGGTTGGAGCTGTCCTTCCATGGAACCTCATTTCTCTCCATGAGATGAGTCTGATATTAACATTTCAATGGGCTGTAATTTTGTCGGTGGAAACAGAGTCATGAGGTTGGCCCAGAAACAAAGGAGAAATTCATAAGTAGAGGTTGGTTCAGGACACATGGTGATGGAAAGAAAAAAAATAGTTATTGGAATAGCAGCCTTTAATGAGAGATGCTGAAATTACAGGATCTGGAGAAATTCAGGGTGGAACCTCAAAGGCTCAAATTCGGTGGAAAAAAATGTCCAACTAGACTAAAAGTGGCATCCTGTTAAAATTAAATATTGGTTATTTTTCTGCTTCTGCAGAATGGCCTCCTCCGGCTTCTTGCAAAGGCTGTCACCAGTGTCCTTCATACCTGATGCTAAGCCAGGTGTTCTGACCAAGTTCCCCAAACACGACAAACCCTCTGACCTGAACTCAAAAAGATTCCTTTATTAGGAGTGCCAGCAGCCCTGGCGAAAAAGTTTCTCTCTCACCGCAGGCTAACAAGTCTGTCCAGCTGGGAGATAAATAATTGTCTCCCACATCTATTCATCTCTGCCCCCTGCCTCTTATCCCCAGAGCTAGGGTGGGGCTTTGCTAGCAGCGGTGGCTCTTCTATCCCAAGGACGGGCTCATAGATGTCCACTGCTCTCCTCTCCTCTGCCTTCTGTGCATCTGTGTGTCAGGTACTGGACGCAGATGTTCCTCCTCTTCCTCATCAGCCACCTCCAGACCTGGGGGCTGTTGACTCTCCATCTGAGGGCTGATGGGATGGCTCAGGCTTCGCCTCTGTCTCTCTCTCTCTCTCTCTCTCTCTCTCGGACAGCTCCATTCCCTCTTCCCCCTGGGAGCTCTCAGGTTGTCTTGATGCTGACCCTGACTCTCATGCCTCCTTCTCCAATTTAGTCGCTGGAGGGACCGGCAGCCAACAGCCCACAACACCGGATTCGCATAACTGAGACCTGCTGACGAAGCACAACTGGCCAAGTTCATAAATAGCCCTCAAAGCACACCTGCTTGGCTGCCCACCACTCGTTAAGCCAGGATTGTACAAAGTGCAATTGCGGCTTTGTACCTCCTTAATTGTGCTCCCTGGCTGAGTTTGGGTCTTCAGTGTCTTGAGTTGCAAGCTCCGCAAAAAGTTTCGCTCTTTCGGTCATGTGAATGGGAATAAAATGATCAGACCTTGAGCTAGATGTTCTACTTCTGTGGGGTCAATTTTGAGAGTCTTCTGGGAGATGCAAGGTGGAGAATAAGAATAGAATCGAGTAAAATAGAATAAAAAATGGGAAGGATAGGATAGAATAGAATAGAATAGAATAGAATAGAATAGAATAGAATTCTTTACTGGCCAAGTGTGATTGGAGACACAAGGAATTTGTCCTTGGTGCAACTGCTCTCAGTGTACATAAAAAAAAAGATACCTTCATCAAGAATCATCAGGTACAACACTTGATAATAGTCACAGGGCACAATAAGCAATCAAATCATACTAGGAAACAGTCTATAAATTGTAAGGATACAAGCGACAAAGTTACTGTCATACAGTCACAATTGGGAGGGGATTGGTGATAAGGAGTGATAAGAAGATTAATAGTAGTAATAGTGCAGACCTTGTAAATAGTGGAAAGTGTTGGGGGAATTATTCGTTTAGCAGAACAATGGTGTTTGGGGAAAAACTGTCCTTGTGCCCAGTTATTTTGATGTGCAGAGCTCCACAGCGTCGTTTTGAGGGAAGGAGTTGAAACAATTTATGTCTGGGATGTGAGGGGTCTGTAGATATTTTCACAGTCCTCTTTTTGACTCGTGCAGGATGCAGGACCTCCAGGGAAGGCAGGTTGTAGCAATTACTTTTTCTGCAGTCCTAATTACTCTCTGCAGTCTGTGTCCGTCCTGTTAGGAGGTCCATCCTGTGTGACATTAGGGGGTCAGTAGGAGTGGCAAACACTCAACCAAGAGCTGCCCCAGAGCCTCGGGTTCAACCAGGGTGTCTAATCCTTCTTCTCTGCCCTTCTTGGTTTCAACCACAGCATCACAGCGACAGCGTCCAGTGTGGGAGCAGCTGGGATTCCCGCAGGAGGCGTCCTCACCCTGGCCATCATCCTGGAGGCCATTAGCTTGCCCACCAATGACATCTCGCTCATCCTGGCAGTGGATTGGATTGTGTAAGCATGGCCAACAAACTGGGCAACAGCCCTTGATGGGGAACTAGCCAGGATTCCCTAGTCAGGCTGGTGGAACCATAGAGTAGGTGACCTAGCTTGTCTGGGCAACCATAAAGCAGGTGAGCTAGCTGGTCCGAGGACTACAGGCTGTCCTCGACCTATGACTACAATGGAGCCCAAAATGTTGGTTATTGAGTGGGACTGTTGTGACAGTTTTGCCCTGTTTTACGACCATTCTCACCACAGTCGTTAAGCGAATCCTTGCAGGAGCTAAAGTTAAGCAACCCGGTTGTTAAGTGATTCTGGCTTTCTTGTGGACTTTGTACGTCAGAAGGTCACAAAAGGGGGATCATGGGACACTCTCATCATAAAGACGAGTCAGTTTGCTAAACGTCTTAAATTTGGTCTCGTGACCCTGGGGAATGCCGCTACAGTCTTTAAGTGGGAAAATGGTCATTTTTTTTCTGGTGACGTCACTTCGCACAGTCACTAAATGAACTGCTGCAAGTCAAGAATTACCGGCATTTGTTCCTTCACGGCTTCTACAAGGAAAGTGACACGTAGGGGGGTCTTATTTTGGGGGGGTAGATTCTGGAGGGCAGGTCATGAGAAAATCCAGGGTTGATTTCAGGGCTTTCCGGAGATCCTTGGTTCTCTGCAATCCTTCGCAAGACGTAATGTGAGATTGGGGGCTTTTCCATCTTCAAGGGCTTTGTTTGGGAGCGAGGGGTGGGCAGCTCTTGCCCCTTTCCGGCCTGTGGTCTTCAACTCCCAGTAATGGCTGGCTCAGGAATTCTGGGAGTTGAAGTCCATGGGTCGGAAAGGGGCCAGAGCTGCCCACCCCTGTTCTGACCTCTGGATGCAATCTGGAAAGAGGACTTAAAAAACAGCTCCTTGTTCAGCTGCCCTTTGGAATCTTGTTGTGTCTGTGTGTTAAGTTGTGTAATGGAAGGGAGGAGTGGGTGGGATCTCCGACAGGCTTGTCTGGTGCAGCTGGAGGAACTGGGTGGTGAAGGGGGGCCTGTTCCCGGGAGATTGGAGCGAAGGTTAAGGCAGCCTTGAAATATTTTTTTTCTTCTTCCCGATGGGACAAGGAACCTGTGTCAGCTTTGGAAGTCATATTAGCACCAGACGCTTCCACACTGCCACATTCCTGAGCCTGGGTAAATGGGAAGGCGGAATTTCTTGGAGAGTATGTGGTTAGACATAATAACATTCTTTTTCTAAGTCAAGGTCATGTTATCTCTGCACCTGGGTGAGGAGAAGTCTCAAGTTGTGACAGATAGTGATTGGGGCATGTGATATGATGGGTGCAGGTGGTGGATTTGTAATTTTTTATTAATTTTGGCCTGAAAAACGGTCCGAAAATGCCCCCCCCCCCAAACAGACATGCGCGCTACTGGCCAGCTGGTCTTTGGATTTCCGGTGCTCTGGCACGCATGCCCACGCATACCAGCTTGGGCACTCGGTGCCAGGAAGATTCACCATCCCTATTCTAGACCTTTCACTACACAACTAGGTAATATCATCAGTGCAAATCCACTCCCTTCTAGCACTGATGATGTTCCCTAGTTGGGTCATGAAACGTCTGCAAGAAAACCACCAAGCCCAGAGAGCCCCCAGGGCCCCACATAAGGGATATTTCGGTCCTGTCCTAACCAGGGCAGTGAAGTTTTTTGGCCCTGGTTTTGCAGGTGAAGATGCTCTGAAGGGTGTGGGGGATTATTTTGCATGCATTTTCAGTCCTGGTTCCTCCTTCTCCCCTACAGAGACCGGACATGTACTGTCCTGAATGTGGAGGGCGATGCCTTCGGCGCCGGGCTCCTACAGGTGTACTCAGAGAAGAAAATGGGCCAGACGGCGATTGACGACCTGTTGGAGGTTAAGACGGAGGCCCTGGAGGCCAGCAAGGGAGGGGGGATAGAGGAGGGGTCCCCACTGATTAAGCAGAATGGTCCAGCCCATTTAGAGAATAGCAAGTCTTGTGAAAAGGAATCCGTGATGTGATTGAACTCCAGATGATTTAAGAGGAGATGCTCTTTTCATCCAATGAAAAAGAAAAAAGAAAACTTTTCTCCAAAAAAGGTACTTAGAACTTTTTTTTTTTTTGCAAAAAAAGAACTTCAAAAAGACACAATTTTGCTCCGTCTTTCAAGATTGGAATTTCCCAGGCGATGGGAGATTTAATAACAGTAATGGAGAGATTTCCTACCGAGAATTTGCTTGAAACACAACCTTTTTTTCCTCCCCACCGTTGTTTCTTCTCTGAACTTCATGCAGTTTGTACCTTGTTTTCCCCAAAATTAGACCCTGTCTTATATTTTTTGTGCCACCAAAAAAAAAAAAAAAAAAAAAAAAAANAAGGCACCAGGTCTTATTTTCGGGGGATGTCATATTTTCAGGGAAACGGTACATTTGGAAATTTCAGTGCAAACGAACACTGTGGGATCATCACTCCATTTTTCTCCATAGTTCTGGAGACGGTTATCGAAATTCAGCGGCAAGGGAACGTCCGCTGTGCAAATCCAAAAAAGAAAAAAAAATTCAAATGAATCAACCGATCCAGATTGTTCAATCATCGTTTTGTTGTTTTCTCTTTTGCGTGCAATTTTTTCTGCATTTATTTTTATATTTTGGACCAAGCCATCAGAAAGTCTTCAGTCTTCTGTTTTTTTTCTCTTGTTTTGTTTTCCTTTCATTCTTTACTTGACGTTCTCTGACCTGTCGGGCCAGAAGAACAAGAAATGAAGCAGGTTAAATTTTAACTCTGTTGGCACTTTTTTGTGTTTTGTCCAAATCCAAGCAACTTGAATATTGTTTGCAAGGTGACCGATAGCTCTTGTAAATGCAGAAACTGGAGGGGAAGATATTTTTTTAATCGCCATTTCTTATTTCTGTCGCTTTACACTCCATGATGGCTGACACTGGGACCTAAGGATGAGTTTTTCACTGCCTTTCGACGTGGCCAGCTTTGTTTAACAATCTTCCCCCTTCCCTGAGCCTGTAATTTTTTAATTTCTGTTAATGATCGTCCTTTTGTTTTAGGATTGGAATGGCTGATTTGCGATTAGTGGTAATTTATTTCTGAAAGAGGGAATTGTTCGTGTTCAGTTTTGCAGCAGAAATACGGGAAAGGAATATGTTCTGAAATTTTAACAGAGCACCCAAAGATTGTCTCTTGTTGGCTCTTCGTAAATCTATATTCCAGGGTTTTTTTTTGTTTGTTTGTTTTTGTGCCAAACAGGTTGAAAGACTTTTAAAATTTGCTGTAAGGAGTTGGTCAGCTTTTACACATGTAAGCAGAACAAGGGGAGGAAATAACAGCCAAATTTTCAAATTTTGACAGGGTGGAGCTTGCTGTTCCTCCAGTAGTTGTGTGTTGTGGGGCAGCGTATTCCCTATACAGGTAGTCCTTGATTTACGATCAAAATTTCCGTTGCTAAGTGAGATGGGAGTCAAGTTGAGTTTTGCCCCATGTTTTACACCCTTTCTTGCCACAAGTTGATAAGCTAGTCGTTAAACGAATTTGGCTTTTTCCCCAGAAAGTCGCAAAAGGGGAATCACGGGATGCCCCAGCTGTCGTAAATAGGAGCCGGTTGCCAAGCATCTGAATTTTGATTGCTTGACCCTGGGGATGGCTGCATTGGTCGTAAGGGAAAAACCCGTATAAGTCAGGGTTTTTTTTGGTGCCATTGTACCTTTTGAATAGTCATTCAAGGAAAAAGGTGGTAATTTGAGAGTTACCTGTGCTACGTCTGCAGAGAAAAATGGGCATCGCCTGGTACCCTTCTGTGCCCAGGATATAAATGGCCTAGAGCAGAGGTCTCCAACCGTGGCAACTTTGAGACATGTGGCCTTCCACTCCCAGAATTCTCCAGCCAGCAGAGCCTTACTCTCTTGCAATCCCTTCCTCTGCAATCTCTTTGGGGGAGAGGAGAAAAAGAAACAGACACGGCTGGCTGAGGAATTCTGGGTGTTGGAGTCCACAAGTCTTAAGGTGGCCGAGTTTGGAGACCCCTGGCCTAGAGTTTTGGAGGTAGGCCAGGGGTCTGCAACTTTAAACACTCAAAGAGCCATTTGGACCCATTTCCCACAGAAAGGAAAACATGGGAGCCACAAAACCTGGGTGGGTATGGCCAACTCAATGTCAATCCTGCCCAGTCACATGACCCACCACCACACCTACCCAGGTTTTGTGGCTCCCAATGATTTCTGTGGGAAATGGGTCTCCCTCCCATTTCTGTTTTTGTGTGTTTTACCTTCTCAGGCATGGCAAGGAGTGGCAGAGAGGGGAGGGTGAGGGGCGGGGCCAGCCAGTGGTGGGATCACAGCAGCAGAGGGCCCAAAGAGCCTCATGCGGCTCCAGAGCTGCGGGTTGCCTACACCTGAGCTAGGCAATGTAGAAAATTGGAGCCGATCTTTTTGCCCGTGTAGGACGGCTGCCTCTGGGTGATGTGATCTGAGCATTGGAAGGGGCATCCCAAGGGGCAAATGGCTGCCCTGCCAGGCCCTGGCAAGGCGCAGTGGTGCATGGCAAGTTCTCTGAAATGTTGGGGCAATCAGTCTGGGTTTGGGGCGGTGCTGCAAACAGAGCAGACGAAAACAGAAGGCTGCTTTGTCGGATCCTTGGTGGGTGATCCCACTGGGTGAGAATGTTTTTGGGAGAAAAACGGGATAATCTGGGTCTGTTTTTTTGAGCCTAGGATCTGTGACTTAAATTTATTCTACTTTATTGTCAGTGCACCTTGTACAATGAAATCAAATGCCATCTCCAGTGTACAATTTATGACTGCAGAAATACACACACATCCTTTCACATTCTTTGCAGTTGAATGGAAAACCCCTGATATTGTGTTAATATTGCACTACTCAGAAGAATTCAATAGAGTTTCTGCCCTGGGATAGAAGCTGTTTTTCAACCTATTTGTCCTTGTTTTTATAATTGTCCTGTACCGTCTGCCAGATGGTAATAGTTCAAAAAACAACAACAAAGGATTCCCAGGATGAGATGGATCTTTGAGAATGTTTTGAAATTTCTTAAGGCAGTGGGAGCTCTAAAGCTCTTCCAAAGAGGGGGCAGGACAACCCATGATCCTCTGGGCAATTTTTAATTTTTTAACTTTGAATGTTTTGTGTGTGAACACGCGTCCTTGTTTTGTACCTGGACAACCCGGGGGGATGGTTGTTTTTTTTTATTCCCCCATTCCAGGATGGGTGGACGCTCCATGTGCAACGGAGAAAGAACTGATCAAACTGGGGTTTTTTTTGGCCAACTAATAATGCATTTGCACAGAGCACTTGGCTGGGCTTTACCGAAACAATTGCTTTTAAAGGGAACTGTCAGAGAACCATTGCATAAAATAAAAGCAATATGTTTGAAATTTTACTGAACGTTTTGTCTTTTTTTCTTTTTTTTTTTGCAAAAAAAAAAGGGGGGGGGGTATGTGTGTGGACAGCCTTCTCTGGGGCCAGGCTGAGGCCGTGAGCATGTGGGTTCCCATCACAGGATCCTGGTCATTAATGCTCAGATTATTTTAACAAGGCAGCCGTTATCGTGCATCGCTTGCTAGATTGCACTCACTTGCGCTTTTTTGGAGACGGGAGATGTCTGTGGAATCTCACCCTTTTCAAACCTGTGGTTCCTGCCCATCCTCTTCTGAGTTCTGGAGAGCTGTTGGGTTTTCCTCTTTTTTTTTTTTAAAGTCATATTGAACATTTCAGTTGAAAAGATGAGACAGCTGAATAAAAAGGAATGGAAAAAATAGTGCAGAAAACTAACCAAAAAATAGTTAAAAGAGGAAAAGTACACAAAGAAACAGCTTCCCCCTTCATTACAACGAGGATAAATGCTTTTAGGAACTTAAATATCACCTCTTAAAATAAACTAATGATCTCTTCTTCCCAAATCTCTTCTTTTAGCTATTAACAAATTCAAAGCCAATCTTGATGCCAGGAAAAGTCCATAAAAGATTGACAGAGAATAATATATCTATTTTAAACTTTAAACCAACTTTATATTCATTAAGACCTTAACATTTGTCCTTAAGTTTCGCAAAAGTTCCTTTTGCTAAAGATTGAAGAAACTCATCTGGGCAATTAAATGTGCTTTCTGAAAGAGAGTGAGAAAGGAAGTATGCAATGGTGCCAAACCTGGTTTGAGTAAAATAGCTTATTCCCTCGTCTCCTATAGCATTAAACCTATCGCAGGCTGCTTTTTTGCAGTTTCCTTGGGAGGAGCAACTGTTTAGAGCACATGTGGGCAATCTCAAGCCCTCTCTCTTGTCCAGAGAGGAATCCCAAAGAGCCAAATCCCTCCATGGTTCCTTCATGATTGCAGGCTCTGCTATCAGTTCCTTGGTGGATATCTGCTGGGCTGCGAGTTTTCCATGTATGGCAACTCTTAAGAGATCTTTCTGAGGTAAAACCAAGCACATTTTCCATATTTACTGGGGTTCAGCAGCAGCTTCTTACCTGCCCACCTTCCTTCTCCCCCCCCTCCCACACACCTAAGAGCTGAGGTTTCACCTGAAGGGCAGGAAGACTGAGAAACTGGCAGGTTGCCCGCTTGTTCGTGACAACAAAATGCAAAGCTTTGAGGCGCAGGGAAAACCATCCTTGTCTTGGCTTGCCCCTCCTGACGCTGGTAGGGTAGGAATGTGTAGGTGTCAAGGAAGAAAACCTGGAGTCCTGACAGCAGGTAGGAGATGTGGGCACAGCCCTGGCATTTTGCCGTGTGGCAGTGTTTGTTTTTCTCAGAAAATGGATCTGGGCGCGGAGAGGAGGGGTGTCTTCATTTGGCAAAGGCTCATGAGGAACCGTTGTCATGTTCCCAAGCAGTCTGGGTCTGTTTTTCACAAGGACATCCCCCCCCTCCCCACCCACCCCCATGCAGGCTGGGTCAAGTCAAGGGCACCCGGCAAGGATTTCAGGAACGTAGCTTTAATAGATCAACAGAGTTGGAAGGGACTTTGTAGGNCCCGCCCAAGCAGGAGATCCTGCACCATTTCTGACATCTCTTCTTGAAAGCTTCCAGGGATGAAGCTCCTATGACTTCTGAGGCTTGAAGGATAGAATTAACAGAATCCTGAAATATCTGTGCAAGTTTCTTCCCGTTTCCAGTTATGCTAAATAAAAGTCAAGACACAGTTATTTTGAGTTGCTCCCCCCCCCTCACTTTTCATGCAGTATGACAACTAAAATGCGTTTACAAAATGTTTGGCTACACCCAGGCTAATGCTGGAATACCTGCAAGGTGCAATCTCCAGGTTTTTCTCAATGGCTGTTTGCTGCCTTCCCCAAGATCAACTCCCGATTCCTTTACAACTGATCCTCGAAAGCTGATCCTACCGCTATCAGACCCGCATCTCGAGTCCTGTGGGAGGTTTGAGATGCTTCATTTCCACAGGTTCAGACAAATGGCAGCCCAGAGGAACAAAAATAAGAAATTTCACGCCAAGAGACTAAATACAGGTAGTCCTTGCTTAAAGACCAGTTGCTTAGCAACTGTTCAAAGTTACGATGGATCAACCCAGAATTATTGACGGCCTGATTTTGAAATCCCAATGGCTACACACACACCTTGGTCCCAGGATTGCCTTCTGGGTGCCTGAAACAAATTAATGGTCATNCGGCCTGATTTTGAAATCCCAATGGCTACACACACACCTTGGTCCCAGGATTGCCTTCTGGGTGCCTGAAACAAATTAATGGTCATTTGCAGAACCCCATAGTCACGTGACCCCAATTTTTGATGTTCTTTTGCCAGTTTCTAGCATTATTTTCCACTGACAAAAAATGCTCCCTGAGCAAAACAAGTTTGCTTAATGACTGCCAGAAAAAAAGGGGATTAAATCCAGTATGGGCACATGGTGATCCACTGAACGACCACTTATGACATGCAACTGTAACTCCCAGCTCAATTATGGCTGTAAGTTTGAGGACTTCCTATCAAAGAAATGCAATAATATAAATGAAATTTCCCCAGAAAGGGAATTTTGATACCCTGAACCTCAAAAATAACATGCTAAAGCACGGGATGTGTTCAATAGATGGAGGGCTTATTCAGCACTTATTTTTCGATATTAGATTTGTATTTCCACCTATTTGCACAAATGGTGACTCAAGGTGGCTTACAAGAATATAAAAACATCATATAAAAACAATAAAAATTCAGAAAAGAGTTTTGAAACTGCATTTTGTAACATGCCAAACTGCAAATCGCTTACTCCTTCCAACCCAATCTGTTGTCTTTCTTGTGGACAAGCCATTAAAAGCCAACAGAGGTTCCTCTGAAGGTAAAATTCATGTCTTGCCTCTTCCCCGTTTCCTTTTTTTTTAAACAACAAAGACAACAAATAAAACCATCTTTCAATTTTACAGTGTGTTGCTTGGGTACATATATCTTGTGCGCACAGTAATATTTTACATTTCTTAATTAACTTTATAAACCATTCTAAGCAATATTTTATATATTATTCAATTATTATCATTAACAGTTATTTAAAAAAATCTGTCTTGCTAAATTATGTTCATTCTCTAACTCATTCAAGATTGATCAATTATATATATTATATTGCCACATATTTCAGTTTCTTATTCTCCTATCTAACCATTCATAAAATAAACCCCAAATCTTTTTCCTCCTGTTCTCTAATTGGCACTGTTGGTCTACTCATTTCCGCACATTCTACTATTTTGTTTCCTCCTCTGTGTGAATTTTCTCATTTTTCCAATTTTGTGCAAATACAATTCTAGCTGCTGTTATCCTCTTCCCCGTTTCCAAACTACATCCAGAAACCAAGCAAAAATGGGGCTTTTCCTGCCAGGGGCTTAACTGGGAAGGATGGACAGATCTGTGCCAGGAATGTCACGGATCTCTCTATCCTTCCCGGTTTAGCCCCTGGCAGGAAAAACCTCATTTTTGCTTAGTTTCTGGATGCAGGATTTCCCGACAAGAATTCAAAATTGATCCTTCCGAGCTAGAAATTGGAATTAAATCTGGAGAAGTGCCCTGGCCAGTTTGGGACTCCAAGTTGGCTCTTCTTTAGCAGCTGCTGATCTCTGCTGACAGGAACGTGGCATTGCAGTGGGGCAGGACAGGCAATTGATCGGAGGGGTTGTGTAGGGACAGCAACTTTGCTACACAATCCTTTCCCTGCCTAGTGGGTTGAGTAAACTTGAAATAAGGAGTCAGGAAGAAAGCTACATTTTCCCTCCCCGGTTTTGATTTCCTTTGGCTCATTTTTAGTTACTCTGTTAAAGACCTCCTACCCAGGTTGCAAAATTTCAGGCTACCATGGCACAGATAAGGAGCTGGAGATCTTCAAATTCTCACACTTTAAGATAAAATGCATTTGTACTTGGGTTGCAAAATTCAAGGGGAATATATTTTAAAAGGTTAGGAGTTTAATTTATCTTTAGGAGCTGGAATAAATCTCTGCCTCTAAGATTGTGGATGGTCAGGAAGCCTTTTTTTAAATTAAAAAAAACAACAACCCTGCCCACCCCACTAGAAAGTCCCAGTGGACAGATAAGATGAAATTATTGCTAGATGGCTCCTGTTTTTGCAATTCTTCTGTCTGGTATGTGGGTAGAAGGCAGCTGCGGAAAAACAGATGCTTTAATCCGAAATCTTCCTCCCACTGATGACTGCTCTTCACCAGGAACTCAAAGACTCTTTGAAGGATTACAGAAAGCAGATAATCTTTGATTTAGATCATAATCAAGCCGGGAATTATGGCCCTAAATCTCTGCAGTTGGTAAGTCAGGGCATCAGGTGACCTGTTTCGAAGTTTTGACAAGCCTGACTCCTGGCGCTTATCAACTACTGTCTGTTAAGCAAAAAAAAAAAAGTGTGGGGACAGCCCCCAACAGCTGTCGAAGAAGCCCAAATACGATAGAAGCCAATGTGGGAGGCTTTGGGAGGAGAGGAGAGCAGAACAGGGAACTGTTCTTTCAAAAAAATAAAATAAAAAATGGGTGTTTGCCAGAGGCCCAGCCCTTTTATGTTCTTGTGCCTATGACCAACCTGCCTTCTTGACCTGAACATCTGGAGGGCATCCACCCACGGGAGCCCTGCTTCAAAAGAATGCAATTCAAAGGATGACCGAAGCCGAATGAGCTGCCTTTCCTTTCCATTTTATTTTCTGAGCCTCGGACAAAGCTTCTGCCTGCTGCCCTCACGGCCACTGACCAGGGAAAACAGGATGCAGCTCCCTTCTTTGGCACTCCTAGACAATCGTCCTGCCCCCGGCACGGATTGGAGATTTACCCTTGCTACGCTGGCATGAAATGTTTGGGCGCAATCCAACGCAACTGCCAGGCATCTGCCTGGATGTGGCCATCTTTGGAGAAGCCTGACTTCCCTTAGCTCCTATATTGTAGCTTCCTCTGGGAAAACGAAGGTCTGCTTCATATCACCATGCCAACATTCTTCTAAAAGTTTGGAGAAAGAGGTGGCTGAATCGGGGCCATGGTGGTGGTAGGTGTGCATTTATGACAATCTGGCCATGGGGCGATTCGCTAAGGAGCAAGAGTTATGCTAATATCAAAGGAATGGTGGAATGCAATCATTACAGAAAGGATGCAAAAGGAGGGACAAAAGGAAATGTGAATGATTAAAAAATTAACTGTTTATTAATAATTTAAAGAATTGAATTGTTACATTGTCCTGCTGCAAGTTGGCCATGATGAGTTGACTGTGGTGAGTTGTCCCATTCGGGGTGAGTGTCTGTGTGTGTATCTGTCTGTCATATTTTTTTCAGTCCTCGGACAACGATCACCTTTGATCTTTTAAGACATTTTTTGACCACATCTGTCGTCCAGACGCCCTTTGCCAAAATGAACAGCCACCCCTTCTTTTCTCCCAGCCCACAACCCCTATTTTAAAAGACAGCTGTCTTTTCTGGTGCTTGATTCTTTTCTTTTCCCAAATGCAACAATCACAGCTGAGGGTGCAGAGGCAACCTCCCCCTGAATACCAGCTGCTAAGGATAAAGAATGCCGGATTATGGCTATCACGAACTAGGAATGTGTGGCGCGCAAGCATCCAGTGAATGGCTTTTTGGGGGTGGGGGGGAAATGCAGAACAAACAGCCCTCTGGCCAGTACTCTGACTCCGTTCAGTGTTGCAAACCTCTCCCTGAGTTCTGAAGAGACGCTGGGGAACCAGCCATAGATGAGTCACACACACCCCTTTACATGCGTCAATGACTCGGGCCTCCAATTCGTATGAAAGGGAAGATTTTAGATGGGGGAGACCTCACACCCTCTCCCCTTGCAGCCGGGCCCAGGGTGGGCATCCCCTTATCTCCTTGCATTTATGCTCTTCACAGCTGGGTTTGGGTACTCTGGGTTTTCAATCACCCCTTCCCCAAACTTGAGCTCTAGGAAGCTGCGGTAATTGTTAGGCACCAAAGCCACGAAGCCGGCAAACTCGATGGGCACCAGGGGCTTTAGGAAATGCTCAGGAAACTCCACGTCCTGCCGGTGGTCCATCCAGGTGTCCTTGGTCATCACTCCGTTCTTGGGGTAGAAGGGCCACAGGTCCACATGCAGGTGGTTGTGCTCACTGTACTGCACCCGGTAGAAGTCACCCTCAATGGCCTTTTCCCACACAAAGCCCTTCTCGTCCACGATGGACCCCGACTCGGCGCTCCGAAGCATCTCGCAGTTGGGAACGTCTTCCAGGTAGATCCCCAGGTCCACGTCGTAATCCCAAGGGATGATGTCCTGGTGGCGGGCTGCCCCAAGGAGCGTGCCCCCCTCCAGCCAGTACCGCACCCCGGAGGTTTCCAAGATGTTGATGACGTATTTGGCGGTTTCCCTCAGGGCCTTGAGGCAGCACGGTGGAGTCCAGCGGTCCAGGTAGAGATATTCCGGTGTGTCGTCGTGGATGGTGCCGAAACATCGTGGAGTCTCCTTGCTGCACCCAAACCACTGCTGCTTGCCGTCTTCCAGAATCACCTGCTTGATGCCGAAATCCCGGAAGAGCTGCAGCTCATTGGACTTGGCCAGGTTATCAGCTTTCCACTGGTTGTGGGAGGAGGTGAGCAGTGGCAGGTGGAACAAAGAGAAGGGGCGGTCCAGGAGGCGGATGGACCATCCTCGCAGGGAGGTCTGGATGAAGAGGGAGGTCAGCAAAGGTTTGGCCAGAGGCAGAGAGAGGTTGAAGAGGCTCCTGGTACGGAGGAGCACCACGGCTTTCCCCTTCAAGGCGGTGCAGAGCTTGGAGGCAGGAGGCGTCTCGCTGTACTCCGCGGTCCATTCCTTGAGATTGACCTTGAGGTGAAGGCACCGGAAGGGCAGCAGGGAGTGGACCGCAGCTGCCACCATCTCTACTTTCCCTTGGCTGCTCTTGAGCTCCTCCAGCATCTCCTCCAGCTGCGACACGGACTCCACTCTCACCCCGTCGGGCACCAAGGCCACATATTCCGTCTTCACGTAAGTCTCCGGCCTGGATACGAAAGCCGGCTGAGCCGGGGAAGGTTTGAGGATGGCCAGCTGGACATTGGGTGCCTTGGGAAGAAGCAAGGGGGGGTAGGGCAAGCTGTCGGCTACCACCAGGATGGGCAGCTCCGGATCCTGCTTCAGGAAAGACTGCGCCACGCTGGAGACGTAGTTCTCAAAAACTTCAAAGTCTCGGATGAGGAGGGTGACGCCGGGGCGGAGGGGCCCCAGGTGCTGAGGATGGCTGGGCTGGGCATGGTCCCTGTGCCGCTGTAGGACATGCTGCTGCAGCCTGGAGATGTAGTAGAGGATCAGCAGGTTAAGGGCAATGGCGGTGGCCAAGACACCTTGGCAGAAGGTGACTCGCATCTTGCAAGGTTAGGGTCAAGGGGTTCCGGCCTGTGGCCCGCAAAGGATCCTGCAGCTCCAGACTTGTCCATCCAATGTTAATTCCTCTGGTAGGCAGAGAGAAGAAAAAGGTAAACGTTAGCCCCAAAACCCCCAAGTAATTTAGATCGTAGTCCTCCTGGACATTTTAAAATGCTGCCCCAAATTACACCAGAAGGAAAAAATAGCTCAGTATGCTTTCATGAGAGCCAGCTTGGCGTTGTGGTGGAGGTGCTGGCTGAGAAACCAGGGGACAGGGAGTTCTAGTTCTGCCTTTGGCTGGGTGACTTTGGTCCCAATGCCAGGAGGAGGCTGGGAGTTCTAGTTCTGCCTCAGCCATGAAAGCCAGCTGGGAGATTCTCTCTCTCTCTCAGCCCAGCCCACCTCAGAGGGTTGTTGTTGCTATGGGGAAAGCAGGTGGGAGGAAGTAGTCCTTGACATATGACCACAAGTGAGGCCAGCATTTCCGTGGCTAAGCAAGGCAGCTGTTCCAGTGACCAGCAGGCATTGCAACCCTTTTTTTAGGGTGGCACAGGTTGTTAAGTGAATTACCGCAGTTGTTGAGTGAATCCAAGCCCACTGGGAAGGTCGCACACCCAGATCCAGGGACACAGCAACTGTCTTAAATACGGGGCCAATTTCCAAAACCGCCCAAAGTTGGATCATGGGTGGGTTAAAAAAAATGGTCACGTCACTTCTTTCAGGATCACGGTGCCTTGGTAACTGTCACTAAACGGATGGTTGTAAGTCGAGGACTACTTGTGTTAGGCAAAGCTGACCCCATCCATCTATGTGAAGAAAAAATATGTTTTAATATAGAAGAATATAAATAACAGGTGTTGACTGTCTTGAGCCCCTTTTTTGACCTCCTCCTAACTGAAAACCTCTGGGGGGGGCAAAGAAATCACTCGAATGGCGGGAGCGTCCTCGGCGTATGCTCAGAGGCACCCTTTCCCTTTCCTTGGCAGGGCCGGGCTGGGCTTTCCCCT
The DNA here is from genome assembly GCA_004320025.1 of Laticauda laticaudata. Classification (NCBI taxonomy): domain Eukaryota; kingdom Metazoa; phylum Chordata; class Lepidosauria; order Squamata; family Elapidae; genus Laticauda; species Laticauda laticaudata. The sequence continues at coordinate 53,763 of BHFT01041558.1, forward strand.
CATCGCTGGGCCCTCCGTTGCCGGGGCAACACCTGCTCCGGCCCCTCCCCTCCCTTTCCCGGACCGGCCGGGCGGCCTCCCATTCCACGGGGGCGGGGGAAAGAGTCCCGCAGAGTCTCTCGGGGGCGGGGCGCCGCCTCCACGCGCGGCACTTACGCGTCCCCCTGCACCATAACGCCTCCCGCTTCCGAAAAACTCGCTTCTGGGGACACGCGTGTCCGCGTGCCATGAGGACGGGCTTTTACTTTCTCCCCCCGCCCCCCTCAACTGTCAGCGTGGGCCGCTCCCCGTGATCCTTTGCGCGGCGCCAGGCCTTCCCTCGCAGCAGCGCCTCCTAGCGGAGGATAGACAAGGCTTGGCCGTCCACGTTGCCTCGGAGACGGCGCTCGGTTCCGGTCGCCATAGCAGCCGCGGGTACCGCCCCTCCCTCTGTCGCTTCCCTTCCCTGCCGCGCGCCTCAGGCCCAGTTCCGGCGCGGCTCCCTTCAGGCCGGAAGTGCGGCCCANTTCCCTGCCGCGCGCCTCAGGCCCACTTCCGGCGCGGCTCCCTTCAGGCCGGAAGTGCGGCCCACCGGCGCGCGCCTGCCCGCCCGCGCGCTCGTCCCTCAGCCGCGCGCGCGCTCCTGTCCTCCTCAGCTCAATCCTCTTGCTCGTCGTCGCCGACCACCCGCGCCGGCCGGCCGGGCCCGCGATGTGGCAGCAGCCGCCGCCGCCGCCGCCCCCCCCGCCGCTGCTTTCGTCGCCCATGGAGACCGAGCGGGCCCCGCCGGCTCGGGCCCCGCCGCCGCCTCAAGCGCTTCAGGCCGCGGGGGGAGACCAGGCGCCGCCGCTGCTTCCGCCGCCGAGCGGGGCCGCCGCCGCCGCTTCCACTCCGGGCAGCGGCGAGCTGAGCCTGCCGGGCATCCTGCACTTCATCCAGCACGAGTGGGCGCGCTTCGAGGCCGAGAAGAGCCGCTGGGAAGCCGAGCGGGCCGAGCTGCAGGTGGGGCGCTGAACCGGGCGGGATGGGGGGGGAAGGCGACCCTTCCCGCCGCCATCTTCCTTGCGGAGACTGGGGGGGGGGACANCCGCCGCCATCTTCCTTGCGGAGACTGGGGGGGGGAGCACTCCATCCCATAATAAGGCTTGCCAGGCACCCCCACACACACATCCTCAGTCCCGGGGGGGCGGCTCCCAGAGGTGCCCCTTTTGCCTGTGCCGTGCTTGGAGGCTGCTGGGACTTGTAGTCCCCTTTCTCCAGATGGGGCCTCCTTGGAGCCCCCCCCTTTTAAACTAGGGGGGTCTGTAACCCTCCAGGTGGTTGCTTGGGGGGAAGTTTCAGGGACACTCAAGCCCAGCACATCTGAACCCCCCAACTACAGCTGAGGTGGGGGTAGCCATTCCTGAATTCCTCCCCTCCCTCCCCACTTTGTGGTCCCTTCTGTCCTGTAGAAACTGGGTTGGAAATTGGGGGGACATGAGCCCCTCCCCCCTTGATGGGTGGGGGTGCTGAGAGTTTGGGATGCAGAGGTGAGACACTTAAGTCACCCCCAAAAGGGTTGGATTGCCATAAAGTTTCTCTAGGGCCAGAAGTAATCAGGATTTTGAAATAATAAATGTTTCCCAGGTCTGCATCGGCTTCAGCTTCCTTGATCTCAAAAGATCGAGGTTGGATCACGTCTGGGGAATGGTTTTCTTCCTTGGTCGGTAAAATATTGCAAATAATGCTGACCTTGTAATGTAAACCGCCCAGAGAGTGCTCTCAAGCGCTATGGGGTGGTATAGAAGCCTGAATGCTATTGTTCTTTCCATAAAAGATTAGATCACCATTTGCCCAGGATGGAATAAAAAAAGGACGCCTGTCCTGGGACACGGGGTTGGGCTAGAAGACCTCCGTGGTCCCTGGGAAGCCCTGGGATCCTATGAACGTTGCCATACAGGAAAGGCGAGAACAGATTCGGGCGTCGAACAGCATCCCACAAAAAGGCGCTTCGCAATCAGTTTCCGTGCCGTGGTCAAAAAACACACCTGCAGACATGCTGTTTGCTTACAATTCAATCCCTGGTTGTCTGATGTTTAGGCAGGCCCTAAAGAAGGGAGGGGAGAGGCATGCTAATATCCGTGAAGGATAACTTTATTTGAAGCTGTGTGTAAGCCCAGGGTGCTAAGTCCTGCTTTGGAAGACTGCTCTTTGCACCATCTCAGACAATTTCGTGGGGTCTGTAAAAGAGTAAGAAATTATAATCGATGTCGTGGAGTCTGGTACTCGATGGCAGCGAAATGTCCCATTTTTAGCCCCCCCAGCTGGCGTTAGAGTGGGATGTGTAGGGAAATGTTGCAGCCACCTACTCAGTAGCAGATCAGGGAAGTATTAAAAGAAAGGAGCATCTGTGCGAGGTAGGGAGGAAAACTCATCCTTGTCATCCCAAACTGGTTGGGAAGCAACAGTCCCCCGGCTGCCATAGTGACGGTGGAAAATATAGAAGGCGGGTGGTGCTTCTATATCTCGGAGCATGTACAAATATAGCATTGGGTGTGATGACTGAAGACTGGAGATAAGCGTGGCACATGCACCCTTGAGAGCAAGGAAGGATCTGTCTAGAGAAAGCGTTCCCCTCAATTGGCCGTGGGGTCATCGGACGAGAAGCAATGGATGGAGACTAATCCAGGAGAGAAGCGACCTGGAATTAAGGAGAAACTTCTTAGCAGTGAGGAAAATTAACCGGTGGAACTGCTTGCCTCCAGAAGTTGCAAATGCTCCAATACTGGAAGTTTTTAAGAAGAGATTGGACAGTCACTAGTCTAGAATGGTATATAGGGTCTGCTGCTTGAGCAGGGGGTGGACTAGAAGACCTCCAAGGTCCTTTCCAGCTCTATTCTGATTGATGTGCAAATCACTGGCCATCATTCTAGGTCCTTTCAAAGGGTTTTGACTCCAGGTAGTCCTTGACTTACGACCATTCGTTTAGTGATCGTTTGAAATTATGATGGCAATGAAAAAAATGACTTTGGACCATTTTTCACACCTACGACCATTGCAGCATCCCCCTGGTCGCTTGATCAAAATTGAGACACTTACCAACTGACTCATAGTTACAACAGTCAAGGTGTCCCAGAGTCATGGGATCCCCTTTTATGTCCTTTTGACAAAGTCAGTGGGTCAACCCAATTCACTTAACCATCATGTGACTATTAAACAACTGCAGTGATTCACTTAGCACTGTGGCAAGAAAGGGCGTAAAATTGAGCCAAACTCACTTAAGTTTTGCTTAGGAACAGAAATTCTGGGCTCAGTTGCAGCCATAAGTTGAGAACTGCCTGCGTGTCTTGGTTGGTGGTGTGAACTCAACCATCGGGGTTTCTGACACTGGGATCTCCAGAGTGTGTTTCTTGGCACCATTCCTTGCCCAGCGAGTTTTACAGGTCTCTTTGAAACAATTAAGAGAAAAAAAACCTCACGCGCACACTGACTGTCAGAGCTGGGAGGAGGGAGGGTGCATCCATCCATGGTTGGCCATGATTAAAGCCCCATTGAAACTCAACCACCACAATCACCTCTCCCAGCCACCCTAATTCTGGCAAATAACCCTCCGCCTCTCTTCCCTTTCTGGCGCTCTGGGTCCTGCCACTGAGTTTATCCACTGCACCAGTTCTGCAAAGCCTGATTAAACTTTTAATTGCATCCTCAGTGCAGCCTCTAATCATTAACCCACTAAGCCTGTTTGCACTGGCACCGAAGTGAAGATCAGATCCCTCTGGTCACGTTCACTATGGATTTAGCCTGAGAGGATGCCAGGGTTACTATTGGAAGCTGGGCGAAATGCTTCTCCCCTTAAGTCCCCTTCTCTTTGCACAATGATTTCATTTGTTTGTTTACTATAAATAATATTTATTATAAATAAGCTCACAAAGGACCCCTCCGGTTGTTTGTCCCTTCCCTTCTGAAGAAGTGCTGCCCCATCCAGAACCAATGAGGAAAGATCCCCAGATTTGTGTAGTTCTTAAAACCTCTTGGTCCTGTTAGGGTCCATCCTCAACCTGTTCCTCCCCGTCCAGACCACCACAGTCTCCAGGCACAAAACTTATGAGACCTCCTTCGGTTGGCCCAGAGCGCAAAGCTACAACTGGGTGTCCTTGGTATACTGAAATCTATGGAGACTTTCAGCCACCCAGGTCAACCGTTGTCCCAAGGGTGCTTTTTCAAGAGGCAACTGGATGGTTAAGTTAATCAGAAGGACGACATATGTACACTGAGAACATTTGCACCAAAGACAAATTCCTCGCGTGTCCAATCACACTTGGCCAATAAAGAATTCTCATCTCATCTAATCTATTATTAGAAGGAAAAGCAGGTAAATGCCAAGATCAGAAGTGTTTCTCAACACTGAACTTCACTGAACAAGGAACCCTAGGGCTGGAAGGGACCTAAGAGGACCTCTAGTCCAATCCCCTGGTCAAGGCAGGAGATCTTATGCCATCTCAATCAAATGGTTGTTGGGCCTATTTTTGAAAACCTCCAGCAATGGAGCACCAGGAGGCAATCTATTCCATTGATTAATTCTACTCGCTGTCAGAAAATTTCTCCGTAGTTCTTTTTTTAGCAAGCTTTCACCCATTACTTCTTGTCCTCTCCTCCTTTGGAGAATAACACAATCCCTTCTTCTCTGTGACAGCCCCTCAAGTACAGGAAGACAGTTATCATGTCCCCCTTATTCCTTCTCATCCATAGATGCTAGACATACCCAGCTCCCTCAACTATTACAATTTAGCCCCCAAAGCTTTTATCCTCTTTTTTGCTCTTCTCTGCACACTTTTTAGAGTCTCAGCATCTTTTATTGTTGTGATCAGAACTGGATGCTCTACTATGGGTTCATGCTCCTCCTAACACACACTGTTTGTCTGATGCGGGATGTTTGTGCAGCTGGTCAGAATGGCCTGTCCTTAACTTGGGCTTCCTGCCTCTTTTAGGCCCAAGTGGCTTTCCTGCAGGGCGAGAGGAAGGGCCAGGAGAACCTGAAGGCCGACCTCGTGCGGAGAATCAAGATGCTGGAATATGCTTTGAAGCAAGAAAGGTGAGCTGCCTCGCAGGTGTCGCATCCCCTCCAGGCTGTCCCAGGTGGAGCTTCAGAGGCGGGGTGTAGATACCCCCTTAGTTCAGGGGTCACAAACTTGGCGACTGTAAAGACTTGTGGACTTCAATTCCCAGAACTCCCCAGCCAGGATAGGAGAATTCTGGGAATTGAAGTCCACAAGTTGTCAAGTTTGGAGACTCCTGCCTTAATTTATTTAGCTGGAAAGTCAACACCCGAATTTGGGAAACAGGGAAGATGCTCTTGAGGGATTCTCTCCTTTTTTAATATCCTCACAGTACGTGTGTATGTGTATTTATTTATTAAAAGCTTATCCTGCCTTTATAAGTAACTCAAGGCGGTGAAAATATCCAACACAACTTCCTTCACCCTACAACAACAACCCTGTGAGGTGGGTTGGAGTGAGAGAGAGGGACTGGCTCAAGGTCACCCATTCAGTTTTGAAGCCTAAGGTGGAACTAGAACTCACTGTCTCCTGGTGATTGGCCCAAAACTACCCAGCTGGCTTTTGTGCCGAAGGCAGGACTAGAACTCCCAGTCGCCTGTTTTCTAGGCCAGCACCTTCACTGTTAAACATCCTCTCTATGACGTTGGCCCTTCGGTTAGAAGGCATTCCCTACTTTAAGGGACACAGTGAGAAATTACCGCTGGCATCCCACATCCTTTCCTAAGCTTCCCTTGTTAATTCCAGGTCAAAATACCACAAATTGAAATTCGGGACAGAACTGAACCAGGGAGAAAAGAAACCAGAGGCCTCTGAACCAGGTAGTGGGGCCGGGCTCAGGGCTGCACCTCGGCCAGGGGGTTCCAGGGCTGCTGTTGGGTGGGCCCCGGAGCCGAGGGACATGCTGATGGGACTCTTTTTATGCTTAGTGTCCAACGGGCCAGCTGAGCCCCTTTCCCTGGAGAACAGCCCGTTCATCTGGAAAGAAGGACGCCAACTCCTCCGTCAGTGAGTAGCAGTGGCTTTCTGGGGGAGGGGGGTTTCCCCTAAGGGAGGGGAAGTGCAACGCTCCTCCCCAGTGATGGTTTGGGGGGGGGGCAGCTGTTTTTGGACAGTTTTAGCAAAGGGTGTGTCAGATTCCTTGTCATCCAAATGAAATGTGCCAGGTTCAAATTGGACAGAGTTGTTCCATCCTTGCTTGAAGGACCCCGGTCCTTTTCTGGCTGGGAGAGCCCTCTGAGCCAAACTGGGCTGTTTCAAAAACGTTTTGCAGGTAGTCCTTGACTTACGACCGGAAGGGAGCCTGCCCATCACGGTCGTTAAGTCTTATAAACGAGTAAATGTAAAGCCTTCCAAATAAATAAAGACAGGATGTTCATAAGGTGCGTCAGCCACGGGTCCAGCCTGATTTTAAGATGTGATTTGCATGGCATTCGTTAAGCAAAGCAGTGCCTGGCCACAGGCCAGTTTGCTGGAAACAGGAAGTGCCGGTTTCCAGCAAAACCTGCGGTAAAATCACAGTCATGTAACCACGAGATGCTGCTAATGGATGTAAAGGCAGGCCGGTTGCCAAGCACCCAGAGTGTGGTCACATGACTGGGGAGGCTGGGAGCCATCGGTTGTTCGGAGCCAGGTCCGGAGAGGCCCCGTCATAACTTTGATTGGTTGCAAGTCGAAGCCTGCCTGCCAATTGCCAACCCTTCCGTGGGACTAAAGGCTGCCTCCCTCCCTCGGACCCCGGGGTCTCTACCCCTCCCAGGTATTTGGAAGAAGTGGGCTACACCGACACCATCCTGGACATGCGCTCCAAGCGCGTCCGCTCTCTGCTGGGCCGCTGCTCCATGGAGCTGAACGGGGCTGCCGAAGTCAGCGGCCTGAGCACCGGACCAGCCCTGGTGGCCACCAGCCTCAACGGAGGAGAATCGCTTCTCGTCAAGCAGATTGAGGAGCAGATCAAAAGGTGAGCGGCCCTTGAGGGGCGGGGCTTGGGGATGGGGGGGTTCTGTCCGGGTTGGAGAGGATGACCTCGCTGGGGGTCTTGGTTTGTGGGCACCCATCACTGCGGCTCTCGTTAGGTTTCCTGGAACAAGGAAGTGAGGGACTTGCAGTCTTAACTTCGTAATTCCTGTTCAATATTGTCGTTCAGGTGCTGGCAGTAGCATTGATGATGTTCCCTAGTTGGGTAATGAGATGTCTGTGAGAAAAACCACCAAGCTCAGAGAACACCAAGGACCTCCACAGTCGTCCTCCTCCTCCTCTTCCTCAAACCCCACTCCCTTCTAGTACTGATGATGTTCCCTAGTTGGGTAATGAGAGGTCTGTGAGAAAACCACCAAGCTCAGAGAACACTAAGGACCTCCACAGTTCTCCTCCATTTCTTCTCTCCTTTTCTTCCCTTCCTCCTCCTCCCTCTTCTTCCCCTTTTCCTCCTCGTCCTCCTCCTCCTTTCTGCAAATTCCACTCTTTTCTAGCACTGATAATGCTCCCTAGTTGGGCCCTGAGATGTCTGCAAGGAAACCCCCAAGCTCAGAGAGCAGCCAGGACCCCTCAGTCCAACCCTGAGCGACAAAAGATTCATCTTCTCTGGCAGGAACGCAGGGAAGGAAGTGAAGGACCGGGTCAGTAACCCCGTCATGGAGAAGATCCCCTTTTTGAGGGGTTGCGAGGATGACGACAGCGACGAAGAGGAGGACCTGGAAGGCCTGTCCCTGGAGACGCAGCGGCAGCACAAGAAGCAGCGCGTAAAGGTACCCCCTCCGCTCCTGAAGCTGAAGTTGTTGGGGTGCAAGCAGGGACACTAAGCTGCTGAGCGGTACCCAGTTTCCGGGGAGGCCTCGAACCTTGTCGTTGTTTTTAAGGGTGAAAACTGGATTTCAGCTATTCTTGCAATCAAATTCCTAAAGCAAAACTGACCAAGGAAACGTGCAAGTCACAACAGGTGTTTTATGACCTGTTGGACAGTTTGGAAGCATTTCAAGGATGTGAAAGTTTTGTCCATTCCTTGTTTGGCTTATTAATCAGGAGTGTTCAAGTTGATTACTTTATGACTGGTGGACTTCCGCTCTGATGTGGTTTGCCGGCAGCCAGTGTAGCCGGCAACAGAATTGGACAGTGGAGAAGAAAGGGGACCAGTCAGGGAGTTTGGAGAGGACTAGGCCGAGGGTGGGGCCAGGACCATCTGGGAGTGGGGGGCTTCCAGTATCTGGCAGCAGCGAGGCAGAGGATCCAGGGGAGCCTGTTCCCAGTGTGTGTATGCGCAGAGCTGCTACAAGGCAAGAGCAGCTGAGAGAAAAGGGGGGGCGACTCAGGAATAAGGCTGGGAGGTGATTGCCCCTCCCATCAGGGATAAAAGTCAGACCTCAATGACAAAAGCTTTGCAGGAAGCAAAGTCGTTCTATAGATTCCAAGTCCTCCTTGCAGCTCTGGGTGTTTTTTTCTGTTACTTCGGTTGGTTTTTGTTGTAATTGGAGACTTCTATTTTTGGCAACATACCACAGCACTGACAGGTGTGTGCTTATCTTGGAGAACTGTTTAAGTTAGTTTTGGCTGTGAATGAAAATAATTCCCAGTGTTGTGTTGCATTAAAATCGGTTTTGCTTTTAAAACCAGTTCGTGTTTAATTACGTTTGACGAAGTCTGGATCAGAACAAACTCCCAGAATTGTGACCTGAATTCTGGGAGTTGAAGTCCACTCACCACGTGGGTACCATTAGTCGTGTCTTTTGCTTTGGGTGTGTGGTATTTTAATGTATTCATTTTTATTTTTCAAAAACTTTATTTTTTAATTATAATTTTTGGATAACCAAGCAGTTTTATAAAGAGAAAGCACAGAAATTGACCTGGAACCTGGATAGTTTATAACAACTCTGCTTGACATTTTTAGAACACATTTGGTCCCTGCTTGCTTGCTCCAAAAAAACCATGTTACTTGAAATTATGTACATCATATATACAATCAGTGAAACTATTTTGGTTACTTTGGGGTTTTTCAAAAATGTCCTATAGTCTACCCTTGCTAAGCAGAATCCACAATACAAATGCACTGTTTTGAAATAAAGAGTCATTCAGCAGAGACATTTGATTGCATGGAAAATTAAAAGAATAGATACGGTTTCAGAATTTTTTTCTGTTCAAGTTGAAAAAGCCAAATATCAGCCTGCTGCCAATGTGATAGCCGCTCATTCACTCAAGAAGCATTGCAGCTTCACAACAGGGCTACCCTAAGAACTATGAGGCTTTATTGAGGGAATTGTCAACTCATAAAACATTTTGCATACACGTTTTATAGTTATCAACAGAAAGAAGGGGGCAGTTTCAAAGAGCAGGCGGCAGTGTAGAATCGAAAGTACATTCCATTCATATTTTCCTCAGAGACTGATTAGATGACTGAAGCTTCTGCCTCGCAAAAGTCTAATTGGAGAATGTGATTGATGACTCTTGGCTATGGATGTGTCCCATTGGAGAATATGAATTACGATACACCCAGAAGGGGTGGGGGGGAAATCAGGGTCAAGGGTGACAGTGAATTCTGTGTCTCAGAGTCGGCCTGCTTTCCCTTCTGTTTTATTTGGGGGGGGGGGGACAAGGAATATTTTACAGCCTTTCCNCCGTCTCCCATCGCGTGCCAGGCCACAAATGGGAAAACGGTTTTTCTACGGCCAAAGGGGGAGGAATCCCCTATAGGTGGATTAGGAATCCAGGCCTAAGCAAGCTCGGCTGCCCTGTGCTTTTCTTGGCAGCTGGCCAACAAGTCCCTGATGCCAGAGGTGGAGGATGAAGACGATGACGAAGATTCGGAGGACGCCCTGAGCGAGTTTGATTACTTGGGCTCTGGGGAAAACGGGGAAGGGTCTGGGGACACGCGGCGTGCTGGAGACAGCAACGAACTGGGTAAGTCCTCGGTGGAGTTGACCTCTTCTTCATCAGGGAAGGGTACCTGGAAGTAGTAGTGGGAGAAGAGAGTTAAATCTCTGGGGAAGAAGCTGCCATCAGACGCCTCCAGCAACAGCTTTGAGGTTGTAGCTGCTGGGGGTCAGAAGACAGTTCCTCACTTGGGAACAGGACAAGCCGCCTGAGACCCAGATTAACAGAATAACAGGGCTTGGAAGAGGGACCTTGGAGGTCTTCTAGTCCAAGCATTTGCTCAAGCAGGAGACCCTATCCCATTTCAGACTGAAAGTGATCCTTGTCTTACAAACAATTTATTTGAAGCTCATTTAAAGGCCCAGGAAAAAAAAGTGAGTTATGACCATTTTTCAGACTTAACAACCGTTGCAGCCTCCCTGTGGTTATATGATCAGAATTCAGAGGCTTGGCAACTGACTCGTGTTCATGATGGTTGCGGTGTCGTGAGATCACTTTGTGATCAATCACCTGACAAGCAGGAAGCCAGATTCACTTAACAACTATGTTCGTGGCTTAATGACTGCAGCGATTCACTTCATAACCATGGCAAAGAAAGTCACGAAATGGGACAAAACTCACAAAACAAATGTCTTCCTTGGTATCTACGGAGATCCTCCGTCCTCCAGGTCCTGGTTGTCCCAAAGATGGCTTTGTTTTTCAAGAGGCAACTGGACTTTCTGGGTTTTTTCTTTGGAGATATTTTGCTTCTCACCTGAAGAAGCTTCTTGGATGAGAAGCGAAACGTCTTCAAAGAAAAACCAGGAAGTCCAGTTGCTTCTTGGGGAAAAAAAGCATCTTTCGGTCTCATTTAGTGATAGAAATTTGAGGCTCGGTTGTCTAGCAACCATCAAGGCTGACTCGCTTTTCCCTCCCTCCCTCCCTCCCTTCCTTCTTTCCAGGACCCCGCAGGGTGAAGCTGCAAGGCATGCTGGCTGATCTCTGTGATGTTGATGGCCTCTCTCCTAAGCCTTCCATACCTCCAGCTATGACGTCTCAGCCCAGGTCCCACGAAGGTGAGGACTCCGCACTTTTTTTGGCTCCCAATTTACCTTTTTGGTCACCCTGTCCAAAGCATCCCTCCCTTCCTCCCTTCCTTCCTTCTCTCTGCCACATCCAAACTGTTTCTTTTTCCCTCCCCAAATCAGGGTCGCTGGGCTTCTCCTCAGATGTGTTCATCATGGACACCATCGGAGGAGGGGAGGTCAGCTTGGGGGACCTCGCGGACCTGACTGTCACCAACGACAATGAGCTGAGCTGCGATGTGAGTAGCCTTGGAGATGCCGCCCACAGTGGCCGCCAGCCTGTTGCCCCTTCGCCTGCCTTGTCCTCTCGCTCACCTCCCTGCAGCCGCTCTGCGCTACCGGGTGGGCCAAAAGGGAGGGCTCTGCAGGGCAACAGGAAGGCGGCACAGGAAGCCCTGGGCGTTGAGTCTTCTCTCTCCTGCTTCCCTCAGCTCTCGGACAGCAAAGACGCTTTTAAGAAGACGTGGAACCCCAAATTCACCCTGCGGAGTCACTACGATGGCATTCGAGCTCTGGTGTTCCACCACCGGGAGTCAGCTTTGGTCACCGCCTCGGAGGATGGCACTCTCAAGCTGTGGAACCTTCAGAAGACTGTGGCTGCCAAAAAGTGAGCCCCCAAGGGAAACCCCCTCCCACCTTCCCTCTTTAGATCTATCTGTATCTTCCACCCACCCACCCATATCCATCCATCCATCTATCTATCATCTATCAATACTACCTAATCTATTTCTTTCTATCTTTTAACTATCTTTTATCCATCTATTAACTATCATCTTCTACCTTTTAACTACCTATATTTATCATCTATCAATACTATCTATCTAATCTGTTTTTATCTTTTAACTATCAATTTATCATCTTCTATCTTTTAACTACATTTTTATCTATCATCTGTCAATACTATAATCAATATCAAACTATCTAATCTATCAGTACTACCTATCTCTATATCTATCTATCTATCATCTATCTATCTATCTATCTATCTATCTATCTATCTATCTATCTATCTATCTATCTATCTATCTATCTATCTCCCACCCATCCACCACACTTCTGTGCCTCTGGGCAGCGCCCAAATAAAACAGTCCCATCATGTAAAGGCTGTGGTCTATTTGTGGCTCCTTTCTCTTCTCTCGCAGGAACGCTGCGCTGGACGTGGAACCCATCTACGCATTCCGAGGACACAGGTGTGCGGATGTGCTTGCTGCAAATGGGTGGGGGGGCTTTTTAGGATGCCAGGCAGGCAATCCCATTGGCTCCTCCCCCTTTCCCTTGTGGGAAAGTTACAGGTATCCTCGACCCTACAACAATTCACCCAGTGACCGCTCAAGAGTTACAAGGACCCTGAAAAAAGGGACTTAGGACCGTTTTTTTCACACGACCATAGCCGTGGTCAGTGATCCAAATTCAGCTGCTTGGCAACTGACAAATATTTATGACAGACTCAAGTGTCCCAGGGGCATAGGATCGGCTTTTGGGACCTTCTGACAAGCAAAGGTTAATGAGGGGAAGCCATAACCACTTAAACAGCCGTGGGACTAACTTAAGAACAGCAGTGATTCGTTTAACAGCTGTGGCAAGAAAAGTCGTAAGACGGGGTAAAATTTCTCTTTTCAGCTGTCTCACTTAGCACCAGAAATATTGGGCTCAATTGTCATAAATCAAGGACTACCAGCACAATGATAAATACATTATATGGCAGCCTGTGGCCTACTTGTGACCCCCAGCAGCTGCCCCACTCGGCCGATTTGCCCTGCCTAACAAGGGGGGAGGGGTGGCCCCGAGTCCCTCGGAAGGCAACCCTGCACTCAGTTTGCAGAAGGACTAACACAACCATCTTCCCAGGTCATCTCGAGATGCCTCATAATCGTGTTCGGAAACATCATTTGGGTGTACAGAGATGCTCCTTTCCTCTTCCAAAGTCCTTCACTTTGGCTTCCTCCTTAGGGGCCCGGTGCTGTCGGTGGCCATGGGTTGCAACAGCGAGTCCTGCTACAGCGGGGGATCAGACGCCAGAATCCGCTGTTGGAAGATCCCCGATCTCAGCATGGACCCTTACGACGGCTACGGTAGGTAGGAAGCTCCCCTGGTTCCTCCTCTTCCTCCTCCTTCCTTGCTCGCAAAGTTCAATCCCGAAAGGAAATGCTTCGATGGAGAGTCGAGTTTTATTGTTGGGAGACAGGAGAGCCATTGGGCTTCCTCCTTGTTTAGAACCGGAGACAAAAGAGGGGCAGGCTTCACAGTCTCGTTTCCTCCACGAACGCGGGTTGAGCAGGAGAAATGATGCGTCACCCGTGGATTGCTAATCATTCTGGTGCCATGGCTTTGTGCTCAGAGTGTCCCTCCCTCCCTCCCGCTGCTGATCTGGAAGAATGCTTTTGGCTTTTGGCTTTCCTTAGCTGGTTGTCGCCTCATTCAGTTCAACGCCCCTTTGACGTTGTCTTGAATGGCTGCTCGCTTCTTCAGTGCTTGTCTTTCAGTCTAACCTGGGAACAAATGGGAGAATCTGTAAACGTGGTTTATTTATCACTGAGACATTATTTTTATCCCACCTTTATTATTTTTATGAACAACTGAAGGCAGCGGACATAACTAACATTCCTTCCTCCTCCTATTTTCTGCATAACAACAACCCTGTGAGGTGGGTTGGGCTGAGGGAGAGTGAATTTATTGTCTGCTGCAGATTGGGCTAAAACCATCCAACTGGTTTTCATGCCTAATGCAGGACTACAACTCCCAGTCTCCTGGTGATTGGCCCAAAGTTCCCTAGTCAGCTTTCATGCCAAAAGTAGAATCGAACTCCCAGTCTCCTAGTTCCTTCATCACAAGACCCAACAGGCTTTTATGCTGGTTTGATCTGAACAAATCTAAGCGGCTTACAAGCAGAACCAACCAAAGGGCCTGCTAGTCCGATTTCTTCCCCCGCTTGCCGGGCACCGTCTGCGCCAAGCGAAGCGTGCCAGATGTTGCCTCTCTCTCTTTGTGGCGTAGATCCAAGCGTGCTCCACACTGTCCTGGACGGCCACACAGATGCCGTCTGGAGTCTGGCGTTCAGCCTCGCCAGGAATCGCTTGGCTTCCTGCTCAGCAGACGGCACCGTGAGGATATGGGACCCCTGCAGCGGCTCCTGTCTTAGCACCTACAACGGGGACAGCGGTGAGCTGGGCTGGGAGGGGTCTGCAGAGGGGGGTGCATGGGATTCCCCTGGCCACCACAAGGGGTGGGGCAAACCCCAGCCTTTTAAGATAAGGTGGGATGAGCTAAGAGAATCTTTATGGTCGTGTTTTTCTTTGAACACACTGGAACACATTAAAAAATGAAATTCTGATGCGTGCTCTCAAAAGCGTGTGCGTGTACACATGTACATACATACATGCATATACACAAACATATCTATATATTTCTATATATAAAAGCGAAATCCCACTCACGCATCATCACAAAATCTTTAGAACCGTAAAACCTACAAACCTGAAATTGGGCACCTGGGTTCCTCTTGACTTCTAGGGGCTCACTAAGAAAGGATTTTTCGAAATGACCATCAGAGCATTTAGAGTATTTCCTATATTATTATTGCTGTTAACCCGCTCTGATGCTAAGGAATCCTACTCCCCCTCCCCACCTGAAAAAAAGAAATCTCTTCCAAATGCAAAACACAAGCAGAGGAGGTTCAGTTTTGGTTTCATAGCAGCAGCAAGCAGCTTTAGTACAGAACAGTTGAGCTAAGCCACACCCAGGCTCTTCCCTGTTTCCTTGTTTGCACAGCAAATACTGTTTCAGTTTCCAAACAGCCCTCAACTCTCACACACTGACAGGATGCTAGCCAGATGAATACGGATGGATGCTGGTAGGAAGAGGCAGTATTTTTCCCCTCTTCTTTTCCTCCCCCCAAAACGAAGCCTGACCACATAGTTTCATAGTGAAGCACGTGTACCCTGCTTGTAGCAACTTTCAACCTGGAGGACTTCCACTCCCAGCATTCTGAGAGTGGAAATCCGCCAGGCTTAAAGTGCCCAAGGTAGGAGACATACAAACCAGTTGTAACTCCAAATGGCCAGCATACAAACAGTTGTAAGTCGAGCATTTCCTAAGTTAATAATCAGAATACTACAGAACGGAGGGTTTTGTTTTTAATTACCATTGTATTCGAGGGCTGACCTTCCCCCCGTGGGCCCGCGGGTTCTCTCCTGCAGAAAATGGCATCCCGACCTCTGTCGCCTTCTCCAGCACTGATGCCACGCGGGTGGTGGCAGCCTTCCAGACGGGCAGAGCGGTGCTCTATGATGCGGAGGCCTCCTGTCCCATCCTGACCTTCGAGGGCAGACCTGCCGGCGGTGAGTTGGGGCGGGTGGATGAAAAGGGGGGAGGGAAGGAGGGAGTTGTGGGTTTTGGTGTGAGTTTTAGCTGGGCAGGTTGCATTTTGCAATGATAGGAGCTATCCTTAGTTCTACAACCCCTTTTGAACTAACTCAGGGGTCGCCAACCTTTTGGATCTCAGGGACCACCAAACTCATAATTTTAAATCCCGCGGACCAGAGACCCTGGGAAAATCCCCCAAAAAGTGTGCAGGAAAATCCCCCACTCCGTTTTCCTACCGATCAATCATTCTTTATTTGGGGTTACAGGATACTGTCTCCAGCTCCATTCTTGGGAGGGGGGGGGGAGACTTTTGGCTTCATGCAAGGAAAGCAGCAGAAGCAGCAAAAGTCTTTCTTTCTCTCCCCCAAACTCTGCCAGAAATGAGTCTTTGCTGGCAAAGCCTCTTGGAGCAGGAGGCCTTGCAGGGCCCCAAAGACTCATTTCTGGCGGAGTTTGGGGGAGAGAAAGAAAGACTTTGGCTGCCTTCCTTGCGTGCAGCCAAAAGCAGGAGAAGAAAGAAGCAGAAAGAAGCAGTCCGGTGGCCAGATGAGGCGCGTGGGGCAAGTTCCCCCCTCTGGCCTTTCCCCCCTCCCCTCACTACCTCGTGGTATTCACTATGCAAGCCTTGTGTTCCCGCGCAGCCTGGATTAATTGCTTTGGGGATGATATTTCTCTGTGGAACACCAAAATTTTCTCATGGACCACCAGTGGCCCCCGGCCCACTGGTTGGCGATCACTGAACTAGAGCGCATGCCCTTTCCCTTGCCTTGGCACAGGAGCCAGTCAGATCAACCAAGTGGTGAGTCACCCCACCCAGCCTGTCACCATCACGGCACACGATGACCGAGGGATTCGTTTCCTAGACAATCGGACAGGTAAGGGGGGTGGTGGATTTACGGCCTCCAATTTCTTCAAAGGGTCCTTGGGGCTCTCTGAGCTGGGTGGCTTTTCTGCAGATATTTCGTGACCCAACTAGGGAACGTCATCAGTGCTCGAAAAGGGAGGGAGGATTGTGGGGCGAAGGAGGGGTATAGGAGGAGAAGCGGGGAGGAAGACTGGGGACTCTGGTGCTCTGTGATCTTGGTTGTTTGCTTGCAGGTGTTTCCTAACACAACTAGGGTAATATCAGTGGGTGGAAGGAGGGGACGTGAAGAAGAAAAGGAGGAGGAGGAGGAGGAGGAGAGGTGGAGAATGAGAAGAAGGAAAAGAAAAGAAAAGGGAGGAGGAGGAGAAGAAGAAGGGGAGGAGAAGAGGAGAAGAAAAAGAGGAGGAGGAGGAGAAGAAGGAAGAAGAAAGAAGAAGAAGGTGAAGGAGAAGAAAGAACAACAGCAACTGTGGGGTCCTTGGTATTCTCTGAACCTGGCTGTTTTCCTGCAGACATTTCATTAGCCAACTAGGCAACCTCATCGGTGTTAGTGAGGAATGGGCTGGACTTCAAGCCTGAGCTACAGATATTCTCCTTTATCTGATTCCTTCCCAAGGACGGAAGTGACACCCCCCCCCCCCCGCTTTCAGGGCTGGAAAAGAAAACAGTCTAGCCCTAATCACGTTTCCTCTCCCTCTCTTGCCCAGGAAAAGCCCTGCACTCTATGGTGGCTCACCTGGATGCGGTTACCTGCCTAGCCGTGGACCCCAAAGGAGTCTTCCTGATGTCGGGAAGTAGGTACCTTTCCTCTCCCTTCGTCTCCTGGGCAGAGAAGTGAGCCCTGGAGCAAACGTCACCCTGCTCAGCGCCACCGAGTGGAACAGGGGTGGCGTGCAAATATTTTTACTACCGGTTCTGTGGGTGTGGCCATGTGACTGGGTGGGTGTGGCTTTCCCCCCCTTTTTTTTTCAGCACCACCCCATGCTCTGTTGCCTCCTGGGGGGGCCTCCTGGGAGCCCGTTTTTGCTCCCAGGAGGCTTCCCTGAGGCCCAGGATGCTAAAAACTCCCCCTTCACGCCATGTTTTTTTGCCTCCTGGTCCTCCTGGGTGAAGCAGTAAGATAGTGAGGGGGATCCCGGCACAGCTGATTGTCGGAACAGCTGATTGTTGGGAGGAAAGAAAGGAAGGAAGGAAAGAAAGAAAGAAAGAAAGAAAGAAAGAAAGAAAGAAAGAAAGAAAGAAAGAAAGAAAGAAAGAAAGAAAGAAAGAAAGAAAGAAAGAAAGAAAGAAAGAAGATAGATAAATGCCAGTTTGCCTGAACCGGCCCAAACCGGTCGAGTGGAAGGAAGAAGCGCAAAGACCCGGGGCTTTCTCCTTGGATCTAACCCTAACCATTGGTTTTTGGGCGAGCGGCGGTGCCCGGAGACGGGGAAGCTTCTAGCAGTCCAGGAGGGTCTTGGCGTGGCATGGGTGGGATTGTGGTTGCCTCCCAGCCATCCCTCTCTTCCCACAGGCCATGACTGTTCGCTGCGGCTGTGGAACCTGGACAACAAGACCTGCACACAGGAGATCACGGCTCACCGCAAGAAGCACGAGGAAGCCATCCATGACGTGGCCTTCCACCCCAGCAAGGCCCTGATCGCCAGCGCGGGAGCCGACGCCCTGGCCAAGGTTTTCATATGAAGAGGAGGCAGCCCTGCAGGTGAGCCTTGCTCCAGAGAGATGGGGGGGGGGAGGGGGGAACAGGTAACATCTCATCAGGATGCAGGGGGTTGGGCTAGAACAGGGGTCTCCAGCCTTGGCAACTTTAAGACTTGTGGACTTCAACTCCCAGAATTCTGGGAGTTAAAATCCACCAGTCTTAAAGTGGAATGCTGCGACGGTCATAAAAGTGTTCCCCCCTGTGCTGTTGTTGTAACTTTGTCACTCAACGCGCTGTTGTAAGTCGAGGACCGGCTGTATTCCGTTAGGGCCTCCTGTCTGTCTCCATCTTCACCAGCCTCTCTTTTTTTCCCCTCTTCCCAGGAATCCCGTCTCTTCCGCTTCCTCCTTTCTCCGGCATGGGCAGTGGTGCTAACCCAGCGCGTCCCTCACCTGCCGGGACCGTCCCTGTCCCCCACCTGAACTGGGGACCGATGCCTGCTGGACAGCACGAGGGGCCAGCCGCCGCCCCTTCCCCACAGCCCTTGCAGCTCACCTTNGGACCGATGCCTGCTGGACAGCACGAGGGGCCAGCCGCCCCTTCCCCACAGCCCTTGCAGCTCACCTTCACCAGCACTGAAAACGGTTTTTTCTGCTCATTTCAAGGCCGCCCCGTGGTTTTTATTTCCCAGCTCAGGGAGTGGAAAAAAACAGAACCAAACCCCAATTAACCTCCCTGCCCCCCCAACTGCTATCGGAAGGGGAAGGAATCCCCCCGAACTCTGCTGCACCTGGACCCCCAAACCTCTGCCAACTTGGGGAAGGGGTGTTGAAATGCTTCACCCTTCTTGGCTTGGTTGGCTGAGGACCTTTTCTTTTTTGGCAAACATTTTGGGTCGTTTTGCCGCCGCACAGGCTTTTCTGGACGAAGACGGACGAAACACAGTAGATGCCCAGTGCCAACCTGGGTGGCTGGGGGGCGTTGACTTTCCCTCCAGCCCCATGGCGTGGGCTCCGGGGCTCAAGATCCAGAGGAAATCAAGTGCCAACTTTTGCTCCTTCCGAGCCCCGAGATACGCCCTCCCCCCATTCTGCCTCCCCGTCACCTCCACAACCCCTTCTGATTTGCACGCGTGGCGTGCCTCGCTCAGCGGCGATGATATTTGGAAGAGGAGACGGGGGTGTCGTTCTCCTCCAACACCCCCTGCTCCCCCAATTTCTCAGGCAGGTATCCTGGAAGGAAGCAGGAGGTTCTGGGTGAGGGTCTCCTCTGCTTTTTCCGGTATTCTTAAAGCAGGGCGTCTGCTAATGTGGCCCCTTTAAGACTTGTGGGCTTCCAACTCCCAGGATTCCCCAAAGAATTCTGGGAGTTGAAGTCCACAAGTCTTAAAGGGGCCACGCATTGGGACTTCTGTTCTAAACGGGGTGGGTCAGAGAAAAAGGGGATCTGGGAGGGGTCCAAGAAGGAGGGGGGCAGCGTTGACCAATCAACCAGCCAACCACCCCATGCTGGTTTATCCTGCTAGGGACGAAACATCCCGGCTTGTCCCTCTCCTTGCTGGCAGGGGGCTTTGGGGGCCGGAGAAAGGGGTCCCGAAAGTGTTGTATCGGGTGATGAGTTTGGAAGCCCACCCTGCAGGACGACTCCTGGTTGACCCTGAGAGGGAAGGGAGGGGGTTGTAAAAACAGCCAGATCACCTTGTCCTGGGCTAAGAGGAAGGTGTGCCTGCCCCTGGGTGGGTGGGCTGCGTGCTCGCAAATGGGGGGGGGCTCCAGATTTGACCTCTTGTGGACAGCTGGAAGCAAGCAACCCACCTGGGCCGCTTTTAAGAAGGCTGGGATTCAACTCCCAGGAATTCCCCAGCTCGCCAGCCATGGGTGTATCTATCGTGAGCCCCAAACAGTAACTAGTTGGGGCATTCTGGGAGTTGAAGCCCACCCCTCCTGAAGGACAAGAGCTGGGGAATTCTGGGAATTGAAGTCCACTCCCCTCTTCTAAGGTTGGGGGTGGGAAAGAAACCCCTTCCTGGAGAGAGCCATGCCTGAATCCAGCTTCAAGCTGGATGTGAATCCTTTGCTAGCAGAACAGATCCTCCTTGGATGCGTTCAAATCCTCCTCTGTCCAGTTTTGGGTCGCAGAGGGGCACAAGGAGCCAGGTTCCCACCTTTTTTTGGGGGGGGGAGGGGGTTTNTTCCCACCTTTTTTTTGGGGGGGGAGGGGGGTTTCTGCCCTTCGGACCAGACCATATGCTATCCTGGAGGGGCGGAGCTGTTGTAAATTGCTCTCCCCGCAGCACTTCCATCTTCCGTAGCCCATCTGGGCTTGCTCTGAATTGACAGACCAACCCGGGGTGGGCAGCACAGATCGCTCTGCCAAGCGCTGGCATACCTCCATGCAAGGGGTGGGCAGAAGCGCAGCTCTTGGGGGAGGCATATCTGCAGTGAGGGGTCCTAAAAGTCAAGGGAGCGAGCACCACCAGGAGATCAAAGCCCTCTCTTTTTATCCTTTTTTTTTTTTAATGCACATCCATGGGCTTCGATTTCCTGGCTGGCTTCACTCTTGACCTTATAAACTCACCCACCCCCCTTGTAGAAATATCCTCCCCAAGCTGTTTGCAAACAGCACCTCTCTACAGTTGGGAGTAAGGGGCTTCCTTTTTTTAGGGTGGGTGGGAAACAGTTTGGGTTTCACTTTTTCCAACTTTTATCTCCTTTTCGTTCTTCGGGGCGGGTATTTGGGTCTTCCTCGTTTGTTTTTGTATATTCTGTACAGTCGAAGAAAACAAGATTTGAAAAGGAAAAAGGACACACATTTTACACACACAGACACACACACACACTCCGAAGGGCTGATGATCCTGGAAATAACCACAACCTCGTTATCACTGTGTGATAAGTTTTGTACGCACCATCATCACAGTCATTTTTTTAAAACAAGAAGAGAAGGGGTCCTATTTGAACTCGAGCCTGGGGGCTCAAGGGGGAGAAGCAGCCCGTATTTCGGCCCCCGAGACTCACCGCTGGCCATTCTTCTCCCCCGACCCCTTTCCGCCCCTTCTTCCTCTTCTCGGTGAGGCTCATCGGACTGAGCACACCTGCTTTTTTAAACAAAAAACCAAACCTGCCAATTTCGCTTTCTCCTATATTTATTTGAACTCTTTTTGTCTTTATAATTTGGGGCCTTGTGTTAATCCTAAAACTCAGCTGTATGTGGGGGACAAAAAAAAAATCCTGCCTTGGTAATAATATTAATAATAAAAGTAATAAATTTAAAAAAAAAACAAACAAACCCCCCCCCCCCTTGTTTNAAATTTAAAAAAAAAAAACACCACCACCACCCCCCCTTGTTTTGCAATAAGGGCTGGAATTTGCAACTCCTTTTTCTGGCCGCCTGCAACATTTGGGCTGCTTTCAAGGGTTGGATTTTTGCGGTCATTTTAAAAGGGCTCCCCGAAGGAGGCCCACGTCTGACTCTACAGGGGCCTCCTTTGGACATGCATTGGGGAGGGGGAGGCTGTTTTTTCCTTGGGGGGGAGGAGAGACACCCCCCCTTCCCACAACCCTGACGCTATTTTCCCATTCACTTCCTTTAAAAAGGGTGGTGTGATTTTGGGGAGGGGGGCAGCATTCAGGATAAAGGCCGGGGGCTGTGTGCCCCTGGGTGGGGTGACAAAAATCAGTATTTTATTTATTTGTATCCTGCCTTTACAAAAATAACTCCAGGCAGGGAAAATATGCACATACCTTCCCCTTTTCCCCACAGCAACCCTGTGAGGTGGGTGGGGTTGAGAGAGTGACAGGCCGAAAGTCACCCAGTTGGTTTTCACGTCTAAAGCGGGACTAGAACTCGCCATCTCCTGGTGATTGGCCCGGTCACCCAACCATCTTTCATGCCTAAGGCGGGATTGGAACTCATGTTTTCTAGCTAGCCAGGGAATTCTGGGAGTCCAAGTCCCCAAACGTTCAAGCAATCCAGGCTGAGAAACGCTGCTCAAAAATTAAGCTGCTGGACCTGATGATCAAGGCGTTTTAGCGAATCCAAAGTTAGGAAAGCAACACGGTGGGGTGGTAGCGCTACGGATCCAGCCTGAGGAACTCTGGGGGTCGGAGCCACAGCTTGTCAAGGCCCCAGGTTTGCAGACTCCTGCATGAAGTGGGAACCAAACTCTCTCTGAATGGCTTGTTCATCACCTTGTGGCCTGTTTCCTCTTACAGCTGAGATAGCAATCCTATTTTATTTTATTTTTTTTAAATGCTCCGGGGGAGGATTTCCCATTCAGTCCTCGCCCTTTACTGCAATCCAGGCCCTGAGAAGCAGGAGGGGGCTTCCCCCAAGTCAGCTTGGCTGGCTGTTGTGACTCGGGCATGCCGTGACAGCTGCCAACCGCTGCCCCGCCTGCCCTGGGCACGGGTTTTCCGGGGGCCTGTCCTCTGACTTTAGGAAAGGATGCCTGCATGCACAGCCTCCTGGGCGTTGCACCTGGTTCGGAAAGGCTTCCTGGCTGGGGCACGCAATGAGCGGTGCCCGCAGGGTGGCACCTCCAGGGCAACTCAAGGTGAAAGCCTGTCGAACTGGCTCCGTTACCTTCAGGGAGCCAAGCCCGGCGGGCTGCCAAGGGAAGAGCCTTTTGGATGTCTTGGGGTGGGTGGTTCATCTCGTTCTGTGCCTGTCTTGGCTTCCAGCCTTGTTTTAAGCCACGGAAGGATAGAAGCGAGCACCATTGTCGCTCAGGGCTGAGGTGCAGAGTCTCCAGTGCCTTCTGACAAGAGAACAGAATGGAGAATAGAATAGAGAATAGAATAGTATATGTAGATTGGAATAGAACGGAATGGAATAGAAGATGGAGAACAGAATAGAGTAAAAAGAGAATAAGAATAGAATAGGATTCTTGATTGGCCACGTGTGGTTGGACACACAAGGAATTTGTCTTGGTGCAAAGGCTCTCAGTGTTCATAAAAGGGAAAAAAATACATTCCAGTTGCACTACTGAACACTAGGAAACGTAATAATCACTAGGAGAACACTGCCTTGCCAGTAAGTTCTTACTAATAGCATTTGAGCAAATCACTCCTAGAATCAACAAAATGTAATGATAAAACCCGGAAGCACCATTTTGGGGTAGAGCTGGTCAGTGGCTTCTGGGTGGTGAAGTGGTCTTAGGGATGGTAGAATAGAATAGAATAGAATATTGGAATAAAGCATGGAAAAAAATATAATTCTTTATGGGCCAAGTGTGATTGGACATAGATGGAATCTGTCTTTGGTGCAAATGCTCTCGGTGTACATAAAAGAAAAGACATTTGTCAAGAGTCAAGAACCATAAGGTGCAACACTTAATGATAGTCATCGGGGTCAATTAGAATAGAAATTAGAATAGAATAGGATAGAAATCTTTTTTGGTCAATTGTGATTGGACACAGAAGGAATTTGTCTTTGGTGCTTATGCTCTCAGCGTACATTTAAAAAAAAATCATTGGGAATCATAAGATACAACCCTTCATGATAGTCATAGGATACTACTTAAGCCATCAAATCCTACTAGGAAACAGACCATATAAATTGTAAGGATAGAAGCAACAAAGTTACAGTCATATAGTCACAAGTGGGAGGAGATGAGTGATAAGGAGCGATGAGAAGATTAATAGGAATAGTAGTGCAGACTTTGTGATAGTTGGACAGTGTTGGGGGAATTATTTGTTTAGCAGAGGGATGGACTTCAGGGGGAAAAAACTCCCCTTGTGTCTCGTTGTTCTGGTGTGCGATGCTCAAAAGTTTGTGGGCTCAATCGTGGCCGTAGGTTGAGGACTACCTGTATTCTTTGCGTATGCTCAGATATGTGCTTTTCATTAATGTGGTGCTGTGGGAAGATTTGAACCCCAGTTCCCACCAAGCCAGCTATCCTGGGTTAAGAAACTGGGAATTGGAGCTTAAATATTCCCCCAGCCTCAGCTGGGACTAGCCTTGATCTCATCTGCTGGCAACTTGCGCTCACTTGTCAAGCTGCCGTAGAGCAAAGCCGAGGATTTTGGGTTGAGCAGATGGAGGAACAGCGAGGGTCCCCCGGGCTCACAGTGAGTCTGTGGCCCATCTCCTAAAAGGGAGGCGCTGAAGCAATGGAGTTTCTCGGCTGTTGGCTGAAAGACATCACTATGATGGGCAAAACTTAACAGACATCTTAACGGATTAACAGAGTTGGAAGGGACCCTGTAGGTCATCTAGTCCAACGCTCCCCCCTGCCCAATCAGGAGACCCTACACTATTTCTACAGGCGGCTCCTCCTCTGCAAGACAACCAGCCCAGCCATCCTCCAACCATCAGCTCTGCAGGCCACATCGGAAGGTCCACCTGGCACAATTCTTGGCAAGTTGGCTGGTTTGCAAGTCCAGGGTTGCTTGGACTGGGAATAAGGGCAGTTCATGCTTCTGTGGGATGAAGGAAGCCGGAGTCACGTAACGGCTGCAGTGGTTTGCTTCACAGCCGTGGCAAATAAAAGAGCACGACATCGGGTGGACTTCATTTAACACCCCGCCTTGACTAATGATGGAAATAATTCTGGGCCCAATCGTGGTCATGCGACGTACGTTGAGGACTAGTAAGTTAATCCGGTGTTATTGATCAAAGGCTTTTTCGTTGCTTAAAAAGAACAAAAAAGAAGGCTCTTGGGAAGGAGAGGCTTCACTTCACGCCCAGGGCTGGCACGCAAGCTGGCATTCCAGGCTGTGGGAACCTCGCTGCCAAGGGGCATAATCCGGGCAGCCTCTCCAAGCAGGATGTTTCTGCAAAGGCAGACAGGAAGAGGGAGCCAAGCTGCCCCGCCTTAACTTCCAGGAACAGGGATATCTGGCAGCTGCAGCCTCGGGAAGGGCGGGGGGCTCTTTCAAGAGGTCCAGCTGCCTTGGAGGAGGAGGACTGGGGGCAGGGGGCAGGGGGGCCTTTGCAAAGAAAGGCCGTCCAAATCGATTGAAGGGAATCCTATCTCGCTTTTTTTGCTCCTTTTACAAATAACTCCAGGCAGCGAACATCTCCAAAACTTCTTCCTCCTCCTGTTTTCCTCACAACAACAATCCTGTGAGGTAGGTTGGGCTGGGAGAGAGAGGGAGCAGAAAAGAGGGAGAGGGAGAGAAAGAGATGGAGAGAGAGATGGAGAGAGAGAGGGGAGAAAGAGTGGGAGAAAAGGAATGGCCCAAGTCATCCAGCTGGCTTTTGTGCCTATGGTGGGACGAGAACTCCCAGACTCCTGGTGATTGGCCGAAGGTCACCTAAGCCAGCTTTCATCGCTAAGGTGAAACTAGAACTCACCATCTCCTGGTGATTGGCCGGAAATCACCCAGCCAAATTCCATGCCTGTTGGGAAACTACAACTCACCGCCACCTGGTTTCTTGTCTGTGCCCTAAACACCAACTGAATTGAGTTTTGGATCAAACTTTGTTTGTTTTTGTTTGAACAGGTGCCACAAACTGAAAAGAAAGATGGATGGACTCCAACTCCCAGAATCCCCCCAGCAGTCAGTCCGGCCTGAAGCCTCGACCTTCCACTCTCTGTGGGGCCAGGAGACCGGAGTTGAGGGTCTCCAAAAGCCTCCCGGGTTTTATTTTGAGAAGGGGGCGCTGGGTCTCCCTCCTACTGAAAGGCCACACCTGGATTCCTCCACCTCTTCCGATGACTCAAAGTTCCCATTCCGGGAAGAAGCGCCCGGAGCAATTTCTTATCACACCCTCCTTTTGATTCTTGGTGGGAGGACTTTTGTGTCGGAAAGGCTCCGAGTAATCGCCAGATCGCTCCTCCACCGAGACATGCCAAGCGTCTCAACAAAAGCCAGGGATCAATCAATCAATCAATCAATCAATCAACCGATGAACTAAATTTATACAGCCTCTATCTCACCTCCGAGTGATTTTTCCTTCGCGTATTTGTGCATATAGATGGGTTGTTACTGCAAATCCTATAGTCCTTCGCAAACAGGGCTGTGGGAGATGGGGGAGGGGACTTTTGGCCCCCAAATGCGTCTCCCCCCCCCACATTTCTCCATTGCTCTCCTGCTAAATGGACTCCCTTTGACCAACTGGCAGGACAGGGTTGGTTTGGATCGGATCCCTGCCCGGGACTGGCCCGGACCAAATGCTCCCCCCCCCTTTAAAAAGAGGGGAGAACCGGAACCCAACCAGAACTGGGGAGGGGTCGCTGAAGTCACGGGTATTCCGGGGCTATTTGGACTCCCGAGGCCAACGACGTCAAAATCCCGAATCTCTCGCCACAATGGGGGGCAAACGTCACAATGAGGAACGTGTGAACCTTCTTGCAGGATAGGTCGCAAGCGGGCCATCGGATCGTGTGAACAAAGCTCCTGGCTGGGCTTAGACTTGGGCAAAGGGAACAAAAAGGTTGCGTGTTTTGTTGTGTGTTTCCAAAATGAGCTCCATCCCACCCGCAGAAAGCAAAAGCTTGCAATTCCTGCAAGTGCAGGACGGGCTCAGGCTTGTGCACTCTGCCCATGCTCGGAGACCCCGAGAAAGGGCACTCTGTACATGCTCGGAGACCCCGAGAAAGGGCACTCTGTACATGCTCGGAGACCCCGAGAAAAGGCACTCTGCCCATGCTCGGAGACCCCGAGAAAGGGCACCCTGCCCATGCTCGCAGGCACCGGCTCCACGTCCTGGACCCAGGCGAGGGATGGTGAGCGAGGGGAGGGGGAGCGGGACCCCTCGAGCTCCGCTTCCTCCCCGCGGGCTCCGGGCTCGTTCCGGCTCCACTCCGGAGCGACGGGGCGGGCTCCGTGACTTCATCCCCGGGGCTCGCCATTGGCCGGGCGGCGTGTCACTCCGCTCACTTCCTCCTCGGGGAAAGAGGCGGGGGGGGGGGCGNCGCGTCCTCGGAGGCGCGTCCCGGGGACTGGAGAGACGCCGGAGGGCTCCAGGCCGCCTTTCCCGGCTGGGGCAGAGAGAGAGAGAGAGAGAGAGAGACGGCGGGGAGGGCAGCTGAGCCCCCGGGCGCCTGGATGGCGTCCCTGCCCGCCGCCCCCGCGGGAGCCCCCGAGCCCATCCAGCCGGCCGCCGCCCCTGCCAGCCCCGCCGGGGTCTCCTTCCAGCTGCAGATCGGGCTGACCCGCGAGTACGTCCTGCTGCCCGCCGCCTGCGACCTCGCCCACGTCAAACAGCTGGCCTGCTCCATCGTGGACCAGAAGGTGCCGGGGCGCCCACGCGGGGAACGGGGGGGGGGGGACGTGGGGAGGGGGAGCAGGGCCGCTTTGCCCGGACGTAGCAGCGAAGCGCCGGCCTCCAGGAGCGGCTCCAGCCCGAGGGGAAAGGGGACCACCAGGACAGCAAGGCAGAAGCCGGCGTCTCTTGCCTCCGCGGTCACCCGTGGGGGTCCCTCCCTCCACGCGGGGCGACGACGGGGAAGCGGGGGGGGGACGAGCCACCGCAGCGCTGCCCCGAAACCCCGCCCGCCGCTCCGGCTTCTCCGGCCTGGCGCAGGCAGCTCCGATCCCCACCGGCCGGCCGGGCTTTTCGCGTGGGGTGGTCGCTCCGCGGCTTCCTCCCCTCGCGGTTCCCGGGCTCCGGAGCGCTTCAGCCGAAAAGGCTGGAGACCCACCCGGGGAGCCTCGGGCTGGGCCGCCGCTGCCCTTTGGCCAGCTCGGTGTGTTGTACAGGTGAGTCTGTGGAGACTTTCCAGGTGATGGTTGTGGCCAAGGTGCTTCTGTGTGCCCCCCCCCCCCCTCNCCCCCCCCCCCCACTCCAAAAGCCAAATGGACTTTCTTTGAAAAACGTTTCAGTTCTCAGTTCATTTCTCAAAACCCAAGAAAAGTTGCCTTTTTGGGGAGGGGGAAGGAAAGGAGAAAAAAGAAGCACCTTTTTGGGGACAGGTGTGTTGCTGGTGCGACAGCCTCACACACCACCTGCTCCCAGTGAGCTGCTTTTGGGCGAGGGGCTGCTTGGCCTGGAGAAGATGGGAGCCGTGAGCAGCAAAACCGGTTCTGGGTCCTTTGCGAGCCCAGCTCACCTCCCCTGGGCAGGTGTGGGGCAGATCAGGAATGCAGCAACTTGCTTGGAAGGGAGGAGGGAAAAGCCAAAGACATCCAAAATGAGGAAAAAAGAGAGAGAGAAGCAGCAGAGTTGAGGAAAGAGGCCAGGTTAGAGCCGGGCAGGTGTATCATTTTCCTGCTTCTGGATTCTTCCACCACTAATATTTATTTATTCATTTATTTCTATCCTCGCTTTGTTTATTTCTTACAAATAATTCGAGGGGGTGAACCTATCCAACGCACCTTCCTCTTCCTGTTTTCCCCACAGCAACAACCACCCTGCGAGGTGGGTTGGGCTAAGAGACAAAAGGCAGTCACCTGGCTGCCTTTCGGGCCTAAAGTGGGACTAGAACTCCCAGTCACCTGGGGATTGGGCCAAAGATCCCCCAGCCGGCTCTCCTATCTGAGGCAAACCTAGAACTCACTGTCTCCTGGTGAAAGTCCCCCAGCTGACATGCATGCCTAAGGCAGGACTAGAACTCATGGCCTCCCTTCTTTCTTAGCCATGGGACCAAATGGGCTCTCCAATATCAAACACCCTCAAAAAATGTGGGATTTCAGCACCCATCATCCTCCAAACACTTCCTGTTTGCAAAAGGAAAAGGGAAGGGGCTTAAAGTTTGTCATTCTCTCCCCCCACCGTGCCACTGGCTGTACAATGGTTTGGATTCCACACACAGAATAACAAGAGTTGGAAGGGACCTTGGAGGTCCTCTAACCCAACCCCCAGCTCAAGCAGGAAACCCTAGACCAGAGGTCTCCAACCTTGACAACTTAAGCTTGGTGGACTTCAACTCCCAAGCTGGCCAGGGGATTCTGGGAGTTGAAGTTGGCCAGGCTTAAAGTTGCCAAGGTTGGAGACCTCTGGTCTAGACCATTGCAGACAAATGACTATCCAATATCTTCTTAAAAGCCTCCAGTTTTTAAACCGAGATGCCCAAAGGGTGCACAAAACCTGATTCAGTGGCAAGCAATAATTTATATTTCCATTTTTCAAGCTTGGCCCCTGCCTTCAGCTCAGTCTTGCCAAGTTTGCAAAAACATTAGTTTACAGGGTGTCATGGCAAATACAAATAGTATGGCAGCACCTCCTGAATGACAATGAGGAGATAGATATAAGCATAGACTTCAGGAAACCACAAGGGGAAATAAAATTGGGGGCCGGGAAAGCCCCAAAATGGAAACGGGTGGGGAAGGGGGGGAGAGAACGAAGAGGTGTGACACTGACTTAGAAGAAAAAAAAGAAAGAAACTTTTACATTGCCACGTTGTGTTGCAGAGGGCCGCTTGCAGAATTCGCGCTGTGCTCTGAAGTTTGCATTTTGCAGGTGGCGCTTTCGATCTGGTCTGGGGTGTCTTGCTTGCAATTTGGGGTTGCGGGCTGAGGAGAAAGTCTGTATTTTTAGGGCAGGTAGAGAAGCTAGTGTACTAAAAAGCAGAGACACCACCACCCTGCCAACAAAAGTGTGTATAGTCAAGGCGATGGTTTTCCCAGTTGCAATGTGAACTGGTTATGAAAGATGGAAGCCTCTGAACTCTGGTGCTGGAGGAAAGAGACTCCTGGCTGAGGCATCCAACCGGTCAGTCTAGAGGAAGATCAGCCCTGGCATGCTCTTGAGAAGGCCAAGATCCTGTAAAGAGAAACTCAAAAGTCTTGGCCACCTCCATGGGAGGAAGGAAGTCTGCGATGGATTGAGAGCCGAATGCTGGAACGATGGGAGGGCAATGGAAGAAAGAAGAAGGAGAAGGAGAAGAGAAGAAGGAGGAGGAGGGGAGGAGAGGAGGAGGAGGGAGGAGGGAGGAGGAGCGAGGAGGAGGAGGAGGAGGAGGAGGAGGGAGGGGACGGCAGAGAAGGAGGGGGCTGTGATGGAGTCCCTGAAGCAGGGAGCATGAGCTTAAAGGGACTGCTGGAGGATGGCAGAGGACAGGAAGGCTTGAGGAACGCTGTCCATGGAGGTTGTCCCATGGACTTTGCGCAACTAACAACAACAAAAGAGTTGGTTTGCCAATTGCAACGTGGCAGATAGTGGCACTTCCAGAGGGTTCAGGTCATTTGCCCTCAGAGGATCTCCTGGGTTGCCCCCTCCCCTGCTTGGGAGAGCTTTAGAGTCCTGCTGCCTCTCAGAAAGTTCAAAACATCCTCAAAGATTCCACTCATCGTTCAAAACATCCTCAAAGATCCATCTCATCCTGGGACTTTTTTTTGAAGTATTACCATCTGGCAGACGGTACAGGAGACTAATAAAAACAAGGACAAAGAGGCTGAAAAACAGCTTCTATCCCAGAACTGTCACCGGCTCTTTTGAGCTCTAGTGCCACATTAATGCAAGATCAGGGGTTTTCAATTCAGTGTGTGGAGTGTGTTTGTGTTTATTTTCATGGCCGTGATGTGCACTGAAGGTGGTGTTTGATTTCATTGTACGAGATGCAAGGGCAATAAAAGTAAAGTAAGAGAAGCCAGAGCAGAAACTGCCCTGATAGGTGCTGGACCTGAACTCAGAGCCGAGGAAGAGCTGGGCGACCCCGGCGGCAGCATCTTCTCCTCCTCCTCCTCCTCCTCTCCCTGCACGAGGGATGTGGGGCCTCGGTGATGGTGCCGAGCGAGGCTGTTGACGGTGCCGGCAAAGCAGCGGAAACGGCAGCTGGGCCCTGCTCGCCCGATTGCTCGCTCGGCAGGAAAGGGAAACGGTGCCCCCGTTCTGGAGAGTGATAATCTTTGGGGGCTTCGTCTCCCGGATGGAAGCCGCCCTCTCTGCATCCGTTGCTGCTGCTGAGGCCAGAAGGAAGCCTGGAGGCTCAAGGAGAGAGAGGGGCCTTCGGGTCTCTCCGTGAGGCCTGGGTGGCTCTTTCCCCACCCCCACCCGGCCTCTGAGTAGCCCAAAGGAGTTTATTTGGATGCATTAATCGTGTCCGAATGCATTTATTTATTATTTTTATTTATTGAATTATATATTGAATGTATTATTTATTTATTGTATGTGTTTATTTATGGAATGCATTTATTTATTATTTGTTGAATGCATTCTTTATTTATTATTGATTGATTGATTGCATTATTTATTTATTACTATTTATTTAATTATTTATTGAATGCACGATTTATTTATTATTTATTTCTTTTATTATTATTTATTATTATTCCAAATAGTTGGACAGCCATTTGTATGAAATGGTATGAGGCCTCTTGCTTGTGCGGGGGGGGGGGGGGNGGGGGGGGGAGGGGTTGGACTAGAAGTCCTCCAAGGTCCCTTCCAATGATGTTATTCCGCTATTCTTTGACTTACAACTGCAATTGAGACCAGAAATAAACTTATTATACGAAGAATGGTTGCAGGAACTGAGTATGTCTACTCCAATGAAAAGATGGACCAGGAGGGACGTGACAGTAGTCCAATATCTGAGGGGCTGCCCCAAAATAGAGAAAGGGGGTCCACTTATTCTCCAAAGCACCTAATGGTAGGACAAGAAGCAATGGGAGGAAACCAATCAAGGAGAGAAGCAACTTAGAACTAAGGAGGAATTTTCTAACAGTTAAAACAACCAGTGGAACTACTTGCCACCAGAAATTGTGGGGGCTCTATCACTGAAGGTTTTTAAGAAAAGGCTGGAGAGCCACTTGTCTTAATTGCTATTTGCAGGTAGTCTTCAACTTCCAACCATTCATTTAGGGACCGAAGTTACAACAGCACTGAAAAAAGGGACTTATGACTGTTTCTCACACTTACGACTGTTGCAATGTCCCTGTGATCAGGTGATCAAAATTGGGACGCTGGACAACTGACTCATTTTCACTTAACGGTTCCCATCCTTTACTTAACAATTGCAAGCAAAAATGCCTCACTCAACAGTGGTCTTTCTTAGTGATGGCAGTGCCGGTCCCAATTGTGGCCGTATGTTGAGGATTCCTTATAAAATGACCAATTTAGCTGAGAAATGGCTGACCAAATATCCCTTCTGAATGGGGCTGAAAACCTATGACCTCAGATCCTTATTGTGGCTGAGCAGGACACAGGAAATGTGTGTTTTTTTCTGGACTTAAGTGGACAAGCAAATTCTTTAGAAGGTGGTGCCTCCACAAAGGGAAGATGTGGAATCTCATCATCATCACTATTATCTTCATTTAATGACCCCATAATCCCTTGTGGGGTGGAGTTTGGGCAACTAAATGGAGCTGAGTATTTTCTGGCTGGATGCCCTTCCTGTCACCAGTGTGGAGTCATATTCAGCAGATATATTCTCATCAGTGTGCCCAGAGAGAGAAATATTTGCCTCTAACTAAAACTGAACTCACAGCTTCCTGATTGTGAGGCGAGAATTCCACCTCTAGGCCACCACTCCAAGATGCAGAATCTAATCTCCGGTTGAAAATAACTAGGGTAACAGAATTGGAAGGGACCTCGGAGGTCTTCTGGTCCAGCCCCCGAAATGTGAACCGGGTACCCACTGTGGCACAATACACTAAAAGTTTAGATAAAGTGGGACCAGGTCCTGCGTGTTATGAATAAAAAGTAGGTTTTATTTTGCGGGATTTGCTTCTTTGGAAAACTAGGCCTGTTTCCGTTTTCGTGATAGTCCGTAAAGTGGGTGAATTCACTTTATTTCACCCTGTTTTTAATTTTAGACATAAATGCCTTTGGTGTGAATGGATTAGTTTGATCTAAAGGCCCTTTTTAGGTGTGGATTGAGGATGTACCAATAATCTGAGTTCTGAAAAAAATGGGAAAGATGGGTGGACTTGAACTCTCTTAAAGTGACCAAATTTGAGAAACACATCCTTAAAAGTCCAAACTCTGCCAGCTGCTTTGCAAATGACAAGCTTCCAACCTTGCTTGGGGAGAAGCCCCCCGCTTAATGCCACCGATCCTCCACATCCAGAGGCAGTCTACCTTGGAAACGCCCAATCAGAGGCAGAGGACCCACCAACGCCCGCCCGTGTTCTCGGTGCTTTCCCTGGCTGCACATCTGCCAGCCAGCTGTTGCCTTTGGAAACACAGAACCGGATAGGAAAGCCTCCATTTTGTTTGTTGTTGTTGTTTCCTACCTCTGGCAGAACTACAACTATGGGGAATCCCTTGCTCCATATGCCCCCTCTGAAGACCAAAATAGCCCTTTAGGAAGGAGGGGGGGAAAGCAGGCAGGCAGGGGTCTGGCTGCTGCCCCCCCCAGCCCTAATGCAATCCCACAATTGGAGGGAACAGCCCCCCCCCACAAAAAAGACTGGGATTTGTGCAACTTCTTGGTGTTTTTCCCAGTCTGCTCCCTCCTTGCAGTCCAGCCGAGCTGGTGCCAGCTGGGTGAGTCACTGGCATTTTCACACACCCCCCCAACCCTACCCTCCTTAACTCAGCCTGGATTGATCTGCCCTTAAATTTATTCTTGGTTTCATAAGTTGGTGTGTTTTTTGGACCCAGGTTTGAATGCTGGGCAGTGCTGGGGAGGAGGGGTGCAATAGGATAGGAGAGCCTGAATCTATTCTGCTCCCTGCCCATCCAGTTGAGAAGTTGTGGCATTTTCAAGAGTTTAGTTTAGTTTACTTTTATTGTCGTTGCACCTCGTACAACAAAATTAAATGCCATCTTTAGTGTACATTGTGACCATGAAAATAAACACAAACACGCATCCTTCACATTATATGCATTGAATTGAAAACCCCTGATATTGCATTAATATTGCACAATACAGTAGAATAAAATAGAGTTAACTGCCCTGGGATAGAAGCTTTTTTTCAGCCTATTTGTCCTTGTTTTTATTATTGCCCTGTACCATCTTTTCTTTCCTTCTTTCTTTTACTCCTTTCTTTTCTTTTTCTTTCCTTCTTTCCTTCCTTCCATCTTTCCTTCCTTCCTTCTCTAAAGGCCTAAACCCTGAGATCCAAACTACCAGATGGTAATAGTTTTTTTTTAAAAAAGGGGGAGGGGGTTCCCAGGATGAGATGGATCTTTGAGGATGTTTTGAACTTTCTTAAGGGAGTTGTAAGGCTCTTCCAAAGAGGGGAGAGGACAACCCAGGATCCTCTGGGCAATGATATTAACCCTCTTAACCCTTAAGAGGAGGTTGGATTTGGATCTCAGGGTTTAGGTGTTTAGAGAAGGAAAGAAGGAAGGAAGGAAGGAAAGAAGGAAAGAAAAAGAAAACAAAGAAAGGAGTAAAAGAAAGAAGGAAACAAAATAAAATAAAAAAGAAGGAAGGAAGGAAAAGAAAGAAAAGAGAAAAGGAAGGAAGGAAAGCAAGGGGGAAAAAAAGAAAGGAACAAAAGAAAGAAGGAAAAGCAAGCATGCAAGAAAAGCATGAAAGAAAAGAAGGAAGGAAGGAAAAGGACAAGAAAGAGCATTTGAAAGCCAATCTGTCCTGCAAAGGAATGTCAGAAATCAGTTGGACCAGCCCTTCACAAATCACAGCCGAGATTTGCATAACTGTCGGTGCCAGGATGCCTCGCATGGCTGCCTACCTGCCTGGGACCTGCCTGCTTCCTGTGCAGCCCTCGGCCTCCGCCTGCCTGCCTGCCTGCCACGCAGAGCTGCTACTTCCCTGCTGTCCCTGGAACCCTCCAGATTCGAGTTCACCTTCCCCCCCCACCAGCCCCAAGGTTGTTGGCCTGCATTTTTGAAAAGCCTCGCGCAAAATATGTGCCGAGTTGGCAGCGCCACAAAGGGTCACCTGCCTTTTGGTTTTTTTGCAAAGTTGGGATGCAGAGAGAGAGAGAGAGAGAGAGAGAGAAAGGGAAGAAGAGAGAAAGGGAGGGAGGGAGGGAGGAAGAGAAAAAAGAGGGAGAAAGAGAAAGAGGGAGGGAGCGAGGGAGAAAGAAAGAGAAAGTTAGGGAGAGTGAGGGAGGGAGGGAGAAAGAAAAAAGAGAAGGAGGAAGGAGAAAGAAAGTATGGGAGGAAGAGAAAAAAGGGAGAGAGAGAGAGGGAGGGAGAGATAAAGAGGGAGGGAGAGAGAAAAAAGGGAGAGAGAGAGAGAAAGGGATGGAGGGAGAGAGAAAAAGAGGGAGAGAGAGAAAAAAAGTGGGAGGGAGGGAGGGAGAGAGAGAGAGAGAAAAAAGCTCTGCTGGCTGAGGAATTCTGGGAGTTGCAGTCCACAACTCTTAAAGTTGCCAAGGCTGGAGACCCCTGTTCTAGCCTCATTTACAATCTTCACAGAAATAACGGAAAAGAACTCTGAAGTTTCTTCGTAGGCACAGTTGCGGCTTCCCTTAGCGACCACTTCATTTAGCGACCGAGTTGCCGATTGTAGTTGCTAAATGAGGACTGACCTGTACAGCCAAGAGGGTGCAAGGCTGTGTTTCCCCCAAACCTCAAGCCCTTAGAGCCCTGCATCTGCCTTTCCCTGGTACCAAAATTCTGATGTTTGCACAGTGTTTTTCCTGCCTTGCTTATCTGATCCATGCTGGTCTTTCTCTTTTGCAGTTTCCTGAGTGCGGATTTTATGGCCTCTACGATAAAATCCTGCTGTTCAAACATGACCCTTCAACAACCAATATTTTACAACTGGTTCGAGCCGCCTCTGACATTCAGGAGGGTGACTTGGTGGAGGTGGTTCTCTCAGGTAAAGTGCCTCAGTGAGAGAAGGCAGTGAACTGATGAGGTTACCTAGCTGGGTCATGAAATGTCTGCAAGAAAATCACCAAGCTTAGGGAGCACCAAGGACCCCACAGTCCTTATCTTCTCCTTTCTCCTGCTCTTCCTCTCCTCCTCCTCTTCTCAATTTAAAAGGAAGTTTAGCAATCAGGTAAATGCATCAGCAGCTAAGCTTGGTTGTTTTTAATTTGGAGTACACTTTTTTAAAGAAATATTTCTTTGCAGGCTGTGTGAATCCAGCCCCTTCTGTTAGTTTATAGAGCCGATCATTTGCACTAGAATAGCTAAATTAAACAATATGTACAAGTAGATAGATAGATAGATAAAATAAGGCAGCTACTTACCTTATCTTGTCTTCTGCTAGCTAAAAACCCACTTAAAGGGTTTGGTTTGAGATTTGGAGATCAGCAAATTCAGAGGCTCACTAACTTAACCAAAAGGTTTTGCTTCTTGAATGAAAACAAAGGAAGGGAAAGAAAAAGAAAAGAAAAAAGAAAGGATCGGGAAAGAAAGGAAAGGAAAGAAGGAAAGGAAGATAAAAGAGGGAAGTAGGGAAAGAAAGAGAAGGAAAAGAAAGGAAGATAAAAGAGGGAAGGATAGGGAAAGGAAAGGAAAGAAAAATTATTTGGATATTCCTTCTTCCCCTCAGTTTTTCTCTCTTTTTCTGCAGCCTCGGCTACCTTTGAGGACTTCCAGATCCGTCCACATGCCCTCAACGTCCACTCCTACCGGGCACCGGCATTCTGCGACCATTGTGGAGAGATGCTTTTCGGTTTGGTCCGCCAAGGCCTCAAATGTGATGGTAAGAAACCTCTGCCTCCCCTAGATGCAGTTTTGTACTTCTAAGAAAGCTAGATTTGCACTCGGGATTTGCATTCTTTGGGGAAGGGGCGAAGGGAAAGCTGTAATAGAGAACAGGGATGGTCAGAAATGGTTTTTTAATTCCTTTTTTGAGATGGCCATCTATATCTCCTATTTTCCTTGGAGGAAAGAAACCATAGCAGTAAGAACGAGCAATTAGAATAAGAATAGAATAGAATAGAATAGAATAGAATAGAATAGAATAGAATAGAATAGAATAGAATAGAATAGGTTGGAAGGGACCTTGGAGGTCTTCCAGTCCAACCCCCTGCCTAGGTGGGAAACCCTACACCACTTCAGACAAATAGTTATTCCATTTCTTCCTAAAAACTTCCAGTGTTGGAGCAGGCACAACTTCTGGAGGCAAGTTGTTCCATGGATTAATTGTTCTAACTAATCGATTTCTCGTAAAAGTCTTTATTTTTATTTTCCATGTGGGAAAAATGACTTTTCGGGGTCTTGAAACATCTGGATATGCCTAGATGTTTGGCCTGTCAGAAAGGAAGACCTAAAAGATATGCCTAAAAGAGTAACGTTTGTCAACCTGGCCAACTTTAAGCTGGGTGGAGTTCAAGTCCCAGAATTCCAGAGTTAGCTCCTGGCTGAGGGATTCTGGGAGTTGAAGTCCACACACTGCTTAAAGTTGCCTATGTCAAGAAACACTAAAATTGAGCCTTGGCCTACCCTGCAGGGCTGTTGTAAATTCCCTCTCAGCCTGCAGAGCGAACGGTGTAGGAATATAAGTTTACTGGCAGAGCATTTGAAATGATTATGGAAAGAAATACTTTTTCCTCACTCTCCTGGCCTCTCTGGCCTCTTCCACCCCTCAGGTTGCGGCCTGAACTACCACAAACGTTGCGCCTTCAGCATCCCCAACAACTGCAGCAGCGCCAGGAAGCGCCGCCTCTCGTCCACCTCGCTGGCCAGCTCGCAGTCCTTGCGCCTGTCCACCACAGAATCCTTGCCCTGCGTCCCGGACGAGCTGGTGAGTCAGCCCTGGCTGCCCCCCCCCCCCCCCCCCC
>BHFT01041558.1:91058-114297 GCA_004320025.1 Laticauda laticaudata
CCCCCCCCCCCCCCCCGGTGGGCCTGAGGAGGCTTTGCTTTGGCTCTGCTTGTTTTTCATGAGCCTTGAGGACTAGAAACCTGATGTGCTCGGGGTAGAGCATGAATTCTCCTTCCTCGGTGTGTCACTTTTGTGATTCAGTAATTTCTAACAGTTTTGGAGCTTTCCTTCATTCCTCCTTCCCTCTCTCCCTCCCTCCTTGCCTCCCTCCCTATCTTTCTTCCATCCTCCCTCCCTCCCTTTTTCCTTCCTTCCTTTCTTCCTTCCTTCCTTCCTCCCCTCCACTCCCTTTACCATCTTCCTTTCTTTCTTCCTCCCTCCCTCCCTTCTTTCTTTCCTTCCTTCCTTCCTCCTTACCATCCTCTTTTCCTTCCTTCCTTTCTCCCCTCCCCTCCCTCCTTCCCTCCCTCACCATCTTCCTTCCTCCCTTCTTTCTTTCCTTCCTTCCTCCTTACCTCCCTCTTTTCCTTCCTTCCTTTCTCCCATCCCTTCCTCCCTCCCTGTACTGATCCTGTTCCTCTCCTTCTGCCTCATCCAGAGCCGGAGTTCCACGGAGATTTTTCCCCGCCGCCTGACCTCCTGCACCTACATCGGCCGCCCCATCGAGCTGGACAAGCTCTTTCTCTCCAAGGTGAAGGTGCCCCATACCTTCCTCATCCACTCCTACACCCGCCCCACCGTCTGCCAGTACTGCAAGAAGCTCCTGAAGGGGCTCTTCCGCCAGGGCCTGCAGTGCAAAGGTGAGGAGGGGGAATGGGGAACTCCCTGCCACTGGATATTCGCAGCCTTACAGAATGTCAGAGCGTTTGCAGCATGACTACTATTATGAGACAACCCAGGAGCAAAACACACAGCACACAGACAATTAACTGTGGTTTATATACAAGAGAAACTCTACAATGAAGAAGGACACAAGGAGAGAAAACACACCCTCTAATGCCTGCCTTTATATAGACACCTCTTAAAGAGGTAAAACTTCTCTGGATCCATTCTTTGTCTTAAAAGGGCAATGCCCATGCTATGCTGATTCACCCTTATTGCATCAGCCTTACAGCAACTGGTCAGCTTTTAAATTTCAATACATTTACACAGAACCTGTTTTATTCCTGGTCTCCCCCTGCTGGTGGCTGATGGCATCACAGCCTTCACCCCTTTTCATGGAAAACAGGGGAAGCGAGTGGCTTTCGGAGAGCGGGGATCACTGAAAAACAGGTTAATCTCTCTCTTTTTCTCTCCTCCCGCTCCCCAAACTCCCCTCCAGATTGCAAATTCAACTGTCACAAGCGTTGTGCGACCCGGGTGCCCAATGATTGTCTGGGAGAGGCATCCTTTAACGGTGGCGGTGAGTTCCAAAGACATCTCATGTTGCAGGAGGGGCAAGAAGGAGGAGACTCTTGCTGTGGGGTGGGTGGGATTTTATTCCTGAATGGGACCCCAGGAGGGGCAGAAGGACACCAGATGCTGGATTAGCGTCAAATAATGCAAAGCTGACCCTCAAACAGTGTTTCTAACTCTGCAATTCACTTAACAATGGCAGGGATTTGCTTAACGACCGTGGCAAAAAGGTCATAAAGTTGAGCGCGATGCACTTAATTGCCTTGCTTAGCGCATGAAATCCTGGTCCCACTGTGGTTGTAAGGCGAGGACTATCTCTCTGGTACCTCGTTTGACCGTTTCGAGGTATCCACGATCGGAACCCATCAGGATTACCAGATCTCCGGCAATTTGCTGGTTCTTCCTGAGCCTTGAGGACTAGAAACCTGATGTGCCTGGGGAATCAGGTTTGGACTTGCCTCACTGGATTCTTCCCCCCTCTCCTCCCCCCCAGATGTGCCGATGGAAGAATCGAGTGATCTCAGCGAGGCGGATAAAAACTCGCTCATGGACGAGTCTGACGATTCAGGGATCATCCCGGGGTCTCATTCGGAGAACGAGCTGCGCATGGACGAAGACGTGGAGAGCCTCCAGAAGTCCCAAAGGTGAGGCAGAGACCCTGGGTGTGCCATCCTTTTGGCTCATGGGCTCAACTGTGGTCGTAAGCAGGGGTGGGATTCTACCGGTTCGGAAAGGTTTGGGTGAATCGGATGTTAACTTTACAACTGGGTCTCTGAATCGGTAGTTGAACCGACTGGCTGGCCCTGCCCATCCTTCCCTTCCCCTCCCAGGAGTCTCCAGGTGGCCCATTTTGGATTCAGGTAAGTGGAGGGTCCACATGGAGATTCTGGGAGGGGGGAAACGGGCCTTCTGTAAGTTCAGGAAGTCCAGAAACGGGCATGTTTCCAGCTTCCGGAAGGCCTCCGGATCCCGGGGGACGCCATTTTCGCCCTCCCAGAGGTTTGAGGGAAGCCTCCGGATTCTGGGGAAGGTGAAAAAGGGCCGAACCACAAGTTCCGGTAGGCCACATCCATTGTGGCCATGCTCACCCAGCAACCAGTTTGCTGCCCAGTGGCTGGGATTTTTGAATCCCACCCCTGGTCATAAGTCAAGGACTTACCTGTATTATGGCTCTTTCTCTTCTCCCAGTTTCATAGATGCTTTTAATTCTGATTTTTCAGGACTTCCAGTCAGCCGCTCCCCATCTTGGGGGGGGGTGTCTTCTTTTCCCACAGGGAGGGTGTGTGTGTGTGTTTAGTATCCCTGCTCTTTTTGCCCCCCAACTACACTGACCTGTGCCCCCCTTCTCCCTCTGCCCCCTCTCCCCAGCTCCATGGGGTACATCCCCCTGATGCGTGTGGTGCAGTCGGTCCGCCAGACGACGCGGAAATCCAGCACGGCGCTAAAGGAAGGCTGGATGGTGCATTTCAGCAACAAGGACACCTTGGTGAGCGAGAGGAAGGGTCTGTCCCCTTCCCCAGGGACTGGGGGATTCTGGGATTTGAAGTTCACACATCTTAAAGGGGCCAAGTTGGGAGATCTGCCTTGCTCTAGAGCAGGGGTCTCCCACCTTGGCAACTTTAAGCTTGGAGGACTTCAACTCCCAGAATTCTGGGAGTTGAAGTCCTCCAGCAAAGCTGACTGAGGAATTCTGGGAGTTGAAGTCCTCCAGCAAAGCTGACTGAGGAATTCTGGGAGTTGAAGTCCTCCAGCAAAGCTGACTGAGGAATTCTGGGAGTTGAAGTCCTCCAGCAAAGCTGACTGGGGAATTCTGGGAGTTGAAGTCCTCCAGCAAAGCTGACTGGGGAATTCTGGGAGTTGAAGTCCTCCAGCAAAGCTGGCTGAGGAATTCTGGGAGTTGAAGTTCTCCAGCAAAGCTGGCTGAGGAATTCTGGGAGTTGAAGTCCTCCAGCAAAGCTGGCTAAGGAATTCTGGGAGTTGAAGTCCTCCAGGCTTAAAGTTGCCAAGGTGGGAGACCCCTGCTCTAGAGCATGGTTTCTCAAACTTGGCAATTGAAAAAGATGGGGGATTCTGGGAGTTGAAGTCCACTCGTCTTCCAGTTCAATAGCCGGCCAACTGAAGAATTCTGGGAGACATAGTTCACACCACTTCCATTTTTTCTAGCCTGCTGCCTGGTGAATTGTGGGAGAAAAATTTTAAGTTTATATACCTTAAAGTTTGCTAGTATGCAGACAGGGGAATTCTGGGAGTTGTTGTAGTCCACACATCTTAAAGTCTGCTAGCATGCTTCCTAGGGAATTTTGGGAGATATAGTTTATACATCTTAAATTTTGCTAGCATGCCGACTGGGGAATTCTGGGAGTTGTAATCTACACAAATTTTGCTAGCATACTACCTGTGGAATTTGGGGAGAAGTAGTTTATAAATCATAAATTTTGCTAACATGCGGACAGGGGAATTCTGGGAATTGTAATCCACATATTTTAATTTTTTTTTTGCTAGCATGCTGGCTAGGGAATTCTGGGGGTTGA
This sequence comes from Laticauda laticaudata, assembly GCA_004320025.1. Lineage (NCBI taxonomy): Eukaryota > Metazoa > Chordata > Lepidosauria > Squamata > Elapidae > Laticauda > Laticauda laticaudata. The sequence goes on from BHFT01041558.1 coordinate 94,925, forward strand.
AGTTCACCTTTCTTCAAGTTCATTAGCAAGCTGAGCAAAGAAGGGGCCTTTCAATGCGAGAGAAGCCCCTTCCTCTCCTTCCCACCCCCACCCCAATCCCCAAACATTTTCTATTTTTTCTCCCTTTGTAGCGGAAACGTCATTACTGGCGGCTGGACAGCAAGTGCCTCACCCTCTTCCAGAACAACAATAGCAACCGCTACTACAAGGTGAGTCTGTCTGTCTCCTTGCGGTCTCCAGGACGGGGGCAAAAGTGGGGAGCCAGACCCCCTGGCCCTAGCAAGCTTCTGCTCGTCACTGGGAGCAGGTGGGGTGCCTTCTCCCATCGGAAACCTTTTGGTAGAAAAAGTGAGCAGATTAGGAGAAGCCGTTGAGTCTTTCACAGCCCAGGAGGTGAATAAATAGAGTATTCCAGAGGGGGGTGGGAGGCCCTTGAGGCCATCCACTCCACCCCCTGCTCAGACTGAAGCATCTCCCACAGCCTCCACTCGAACCCCTGAATTACTATGGATGCTTTTGCCCACAAAATGGAAATAAATTCCATTTTTAAAAAGTTTTTTATTTTATAACAAAAGCAAAGACAAATAAATCCATCTTTTGGTTCAAATGGTGTGTCGGTTGGGTACATATATCTTGTGCACATAACAATATTATATATTTCTTACTTGTTTATATTTATAACCATTCTAATCAATATTTTATATCACATTTATCAATTATTGTATTATCATTAACATCATAGTTATCATCTTTCAAAAATACATTTCATCTTCACTTCAATTATATTCATTTCCTTACTCAGTCTAACTGAATCAATTATGATACATTATACTATTATTACATATTTCAATTTCTTCCTCTTCTGTCTAGCCATTCATGGAATAAATTCTAAATTTTATAATAATCTTTTTCTTCCTGGTTCTCTAATCACCATTGTCAATCTACTCAGTGTGCATGCAAAAAATGTAAATCTCACCAGACGCTCCAAACAGCCGCAAATGAGCCAAATATGGGCCATGTGACCACAGGGGAGGCTGGAGAGATGTCAGAACTTCGGAACCAGGCCATAAGCACCTTTTGAGGGGGGCCTGCTGGAACTGTGAATGATTGTGAAGCCAACGGTCATTAAACGAGGACTATCCCTATGTGGGGAAGAGTTGATTTATTTTCCTTTTTCCTTTCTTGCCACCTTTCCAACTTCCCAGGAGATCCCGTTGTCCGAGATCTTGACTGTGGAGGTGGCTCAGGACTTCTCCCTCGTGCCATCTGGTGCCAATCCTCACTGCTTCGAAATCATCACTGCCAACGCCACCTACTACGTGGGCGAGAACGGCGCCCCCAGCAACCCCCAGCATGGCGGGGATGGCCTGGAACACGCCAAGGCCTGGGAGATGGCCCTCCGCCAAGCCCTCATGCCCGTCGTCCTGCAGGGGGTGCCGGCTGCCCAGGGGCAGCCCCCACACAGTGAGTACCATGTCAACTCATAAAACAGTTCTATGGCCATTTTGGCCAACAGAAAGGGAGGAGGATATCCCACAATCGGCTGGCTGGCGGGGGGGGGGCGTGCTGTGGCACAGCAGGACTCTTCCGGATGACCTCTCGCATGCCGGCAGAAGTGGCTCTGTGTGCCACTTCCGTCACATGTGCCATCGTGGCCCTACACCATTTCTGACAGATGGCCATCCAGTCTTTTCTTGAAAACTTCCAGTGATGAAGAGACGGAGCAGGTTAATTTTTTTTTTTTGTCCTGCCTCATCTAGGACAAGCGTCTTTGAGGATCTCCGTGTCCAACAGCCAAATCCAGGAGAACGTGGTGAGTGTCCTAGCAGCCTCCATTCTTCTGCCTCTGGATCTCATTCTTTGATTCTCATCACCTGCTTGGAGGTGACCTCAAGAGTTGACTTCTTTGTCCAATTGCAGGACATCGCCACCGTCTACCAGATCTTCCCAGATGAGGTCTTGGGCTCCGGGCAGTTTGGTGTGGTCTACGGAGGTAAACCCAACTGGTGGCTTGGCTTTGTCAACTCATCAAATATTTCTATGGTCGTTTTAGAGTTGCCAACAGAAAGGGAGGAAGGGGGAGCAGTGTAGCAGCTTGCAAAACCGAAAGTGCATTCCATAAATGTTTTCAAAGATAGTAACTAAGTGACTGAAGTTTTTGCCGTTCAAATATCTAACTGGTGACTCTGGGCTATGGACGTGTCCCATTGGAGGATATGAATTATGATACACCCAGGGGGTGGGGGAAACCAGGGTCAAGGGTGACAGTGAATGATGTGTCTCAGAGTTGGCTGCACCCAGGTAGCACCAGCATGTTCACTCCTAATAAATCTTCTTTAAGCTTTGAAAATCCAGCTCATGATTAAAATGGGGGTAACTACTGGAGCCCTGACAGGCTTCCTTTCTCCAGGTTTTGTGATAGAAGAACCGGGTGTCAAAAAGTCAAGATGGCAGCTCGCCACACAGGTCAAAAACGAGGAGGGAGGCTGGATTTGTTCTCCTTTTACAACCCTCCACCATGCCAGTCTTGAAATTTAGTGATACACACCCCGAAGCTTGTGGGAATGACCCCGAAGACAGTCTCTAGGTCTCCCAAAGGACCAATTATGGCCCTCAGATCTTGCAATGTTCAACTTTGGTTGTCTCTGGTCATTGCTGTGCTGAGAACTTAAGTTCAACAACTGAAGGGGAGCCACAAACAGAGTTTCCCCCCATCACTGGGCAAGTAGTCCTTGATTTACAACCACAAGGGCCCTTCCTTCCTTCCTTAGCACTTAGTTGTAGCACTTAAAGTTATATACAGCTTCACAGTGCTTTTACAGCCCTCTCTAAGCAGTTTACAGAGTCAGCATATTGCCCCCAACAATCTGACCAACCTCAGAAGGATGGAAGGCTGAATCAACCTTGAGATGGTCAGGATCGAACTGCTGGCTGTGTGCAGAGTTAGCCTGCAATACTGCATTCTAACCACTGTGCCACCAGGGCCCACCCTCCCTCCCTTCCTTGTCTGTCTCTCTCCCTCCCTCCCTTCCTTCCTTCCTTCCTTCCTTCCTTCCTTCCTTCCCACTTAGCAGTAGCCCTTAGACTTCTATGCCACTTCACAGTGCCTTCCAGCCCTCTCTAAGCCCTTGACAGAGTCAGCCTCTTCCCCCCAACAATCTGGGTCCTCGTTTTACCGATCTCGGAAGGACGGAAGGCTGAGTCAAGCTTGTTTCCCTTTCCAAAAAAATCAGCCCTTGGCCTCGATGAAAAACTTAGCCAACCCTTAGAAAGAGACGACGAGCCCATTGGGGGCCAAAGATGAAGTCTTGAAGGCATCTACCAACCCTTCGTTTCCCCAAGGATTCCCACCCTGTCAGAGGACGTGTCATCTCTGGGGACACTCCTAGTCCTAGGACACAACCCACTCCTAGGAGGTGAGTTGAAACCAACTAACTCCACAACTTCTTGCTAAGTGCTGGCTGTCTCTTCTCCTGCCAGGGAAACACCGCAAGACAGGCAGGGACGTAGCGGTGAAAGTCATCGACAAGCTTCGTTTCCCTACAAAGCAGGAGAGCCAATTGCGGAACGAGGTTGCCATCTTGCAGGTAAGCAGGCCCGTCCAATCTTCCGGCACCCCTGTCGGCAGACTCTCGCTTTTCATTTTTATTTCATTTTTAATAATTAAGTTGCCAGCATCATTGGGCAGTATTGTTCTGATCAAGGCGTGGTGACCCAGGGTGGGATACAAAACAAACACAGTCACAGAAAGCAGGTGAATCCCCTTTTATTCCTTCACTTTGCTTCCAAGCTCTGAATATCCTTGACAGAAGACAAAAAACTCCCACACAAACTGTTACAAGGAGGAAAAAAGTAACACAAAGTAACACAGGCAAGATAAGGGCTGGAGGACGTCCGCAGATAACAGAACACACATTGGGGAGGATGTCAACCTAGAGAGGAACCATAAACTAGAGATATTTCCACGCTTTGTTTCCAGCGCTTGTCTGTATGCATGTCCGTCCTCTTATTCAATTGTCACAGCTGCAGCCCATGAAGAGGATCAAGGCCTTCTCCTCCCGAGTAGACCACATCTCTCCCTTATCCTCTTTTCCCCGCGTGCCCTAGGATGAAGAGGGGATGGGCCTCTGACTGTCCAGCTGGCCTCTGCCCTTCCCCAGCCTCCTCCACAACCTCTGGAGCCACACTTCCACTCCTGGTCGGCTGTTCCTCCTCTGACTCAGAGTCAGTCTTCACCAGGGGCATGACACAAGGCTTCCTGAGAAGCTTAGTCCCAAAAACCTTTTGTTTTATTTCAACAGCTATGAATTATAGTCATTCACAGCCCAGTTTGTAAATAGTCCCACAGAAGTCTGCCAAAGCCCTTCGGGATAAGTCTGATAAGCACCCACCTTTATCTCCCTTGAAATGCTGCCAACGACTAAATTTCCAATTAGTTGTACAAGGCTAAATAAAGAGAGCGCAAATTCAACACACAGCTTCAGAGTTTAAACCAACCAGGACAAACAAAGTTGCTTCCTGCAAAGGTTCCTGTCCCTTTGCTCCTCCTTTATCTTATGGGAGGGGCCAATCACCTCCAAGCCTTACTCCTGAGTCGCCCCTTTTGTCTCAGCTGCTCTTGCCTTCTGGCAGCTCTGCACATATGCAAACTGGGAACAGGCTCCCGCTATTCCTCTGCCTTGCTGATGTCAGATTCTGGAGGCTCCGGAGTCAGCACACAACTCCCAGATGGCCCAGGCCTCATCTCTGCATTGGACACAGGACCCTCATCCGAGTCTTCCTCAGAGTCCCGGACTGGTCCATGTTCCTCCCCACTGTCCGACTTTGCTGCTATCTCCGCAGGCTGTCGGCAGACCACAACAAATATAAATATATTATTTGGGTTTTGAAGCCAGGGATCTCCTGATCTGGCAACTCTAAGACTTGTGGACTTCAGCTCCGAGAATGCCTCAGCCAGGAAGGGATTCTGGGAGTTGAAGTCCATATATCTGAAAGTGACCAAGGTTGAGAAGCACTGTGCTGCCAGCCTTTTCTCTAGATGTAATATTTTTTTATTGATTACATCTATTTTTTTCTTGGATTTTAGTATTATAATAGTACTATACTTCAGTCTGGTAATTTTACCATTCTAATGATGGGATTGCCTTAGTCAAATTGCTTTAATGCCTTACTGTATTAATGTTTCTTAGCTATATAAGCAACAGAATTTTCTTTTTTAATGTGTGCCAGTATGCCCACAGTAAAAAAAAAAAAATTACAACAAAGATTATTTATCCCGGAGTTGTAAATGCTCCAACATTGGAAGTTTCTAAGAAGAAATTGGATAACCATTTGTCTGAAATGGTGTAGTTTCCTGCCCCAACATGGGGTTGGACTAGAAGGCCTCCAAGAAGATCTTCCAACTCTGTTACTCTGTATAGTGGTCTGTCTATAAGCTCTTAAACTTACAATTTCAGTGACATTGCTATTGGAGGTTATAGTTGGTTTCTTCTTTTATTCAAGTTCCAACAGGCTGCATAAATATTTGCTCTGGGGCTCAGCGCCACAATAAAATGATCGATTGACTTTCTTGGGGCACCCAGCCTGCTAATATTCTCTCTGCAGGGGTGGGCTGGGGAGCCCCCTTTCCTTAAGCCTCCTGTTTTTCATTTTGACCCTGTCTTAGAGTTTGAGGCACCCTGGGATTGTAAATCTGGAATGCATGTTTGAGACCCCGGAGAAAGTCTTTGTCGTGATGGAGAAACTCCATGGGGATATGTTGGAGATGATCTTGTCTTCGGAGAAGGGCCGGCTCCCAGAGAGACTGACCAAGTTCCTGATCACCCAGGTAAATGTTTCTCCAAATCTATCCCTCCCTCCCTCCCTCCCTCCCTCCCTCCCTCCCTCCCTCCCTTCCTTCCTTCCTTCCTTCCTTCCTTCCTTCCTTCCTTCCTTCCTTCTTTCTTTAATTTCTTAGTAAATAGACTTCCTGCTGCCCAAATCTTGAAGAGTGTAATGCAGGGACTTGTCACTAAGTGGCTCCAGAGTCCTAACTAAAAATAACGCTTCTGCCTTGATCTGCAAACCAATGATATGATGAGAGATTGTTCCCAGGGGATGTTTATAGATTCCTTGAAACAAAGAGTAGAAATTCCCTTTGGGGCTGTCTGGAAGGAAAGTGGGAATCCACCTGGAACCTGTCAAGGCTCTTCAAGCGTCAGAATGACTCTAGCAATCTCCAAAAGAAAGACAGGGCTCTCTTGTTGTAAGTTATGGACAGTCAAATGTACTTTGCTTCTGATCATTTTTATCCCAATCTGTAAGTAACATCATCAGTGCTAGAAGGGAGTGGGATTTGCGGAGTAGTGGAGGAGAAGGACTATGGGATCCTAAGCACTAGGTAATTCAGCATTCCTTACCCAACGTGAACACATTACCTAGTTAGGTAATGAAATGTCTGCAAGAAAACAACCAAGCATCAAGGACCCCACAGATCTCTTCCTCCTCCCCCCCCCCTTCTTCTCTTCTACCCCACAATTCCTTCTAGCACTGATGACATTATCTAGTTGGGTAATGAAATGTCTGAAGAAATCCACGAAGCTCACAAAGCACCAAGGACCCCACAGTTCTCCTCCTCCTCCTCCTATTTCTCCATTCCATAAACCCCATTCTCTTTCAGCACTGATGATGTAACCTAGCTAGGTCATGAAATATCTGCAAGCAACCCACCCAGCTCAGAGAGCACCAAGGACCCCAAAGTTCTTTTCTTCTTCCTCCTCCTCCTCCCCTCCTCCTCCCTAAACCCCACACATCCTTTGATGATGTTCCCTACTCAAGGCACGAAACATTTGCAAGAAAACCACCAAGCTCAGAGAGCCCCAAAGACCCCAAAGTCCTCTCTTCTTCTTCTTCTTCTTCTTCTTCTTCTTCTTCTTCTTCTTCTCCTCCTCCTCCTCCTCCTCTTCCTCCTCCTCGTCTTCCCATTTCTCCACTCCACAAACCCCATTCCCTCCCACCACTGATGACGTAACCTAGCTAGGTCATGAAACGTCTGCAAGCAAACCACTCAACTCAGAGAGCACCAAGGACCCCTCAGCTCCACTCAAGAGCTCCAAAGATCCTCCTCTGTTGACACTAGAAGTTACTTGATGTCCAAGTTGTTTCTTCTGGACGTTTCCTGTCTCCTCAGGTCCTGGTTGCCCTCCGACATCTGCATTTCAAGAACATCGTCCACTGCGACCTGAAGCCTGAAAATGTCCTCCTGGCATCCGCTGAGCCCTTTCCACAGGTAAACCGTTTCTTTGCACTAAGGCGCGTCCTGGGCACCCCTGGACAAACCTCGGAGCTTCCCTATTGCATGCTAGCATCCCTTTCACCCCAAAATGCAAAATGGCGTTTGTGGGATAAGATAAAGGTTCCCCTCCTTGCACATCCGAGCCAGTCGTTTCCAGCTCTCTGGGGGTGGTGCTCACCTCCGTTACAAAGCCGAAGAACCAGCGCTGTCCGAAGACGTCTCCGTGGTCATGTGGCCAGCGTGACTAAATGCCTTTGAAGGCGCACAAAATGTTGTTCCCTTCCCACCAAAGGGGTCCCTATTTTTCTTTTCTTTTTTTTAATTAACTGTATTAGTCTTTTATGACTTAAAAAAAAAAACAAGGAGTACAAATATCTTAGCTTCCAACAGTTTGTGGCATTCGTCTTGTACTAGTATTTTGTGGATTATTTACAAATATATACCATTTATGCAAATATAAACATTAGTTTATATGTTGCTTATCATTAATTTTTTCGTCATCCATTTATCTATCTTTGCTCAATCCAATCATACCATTTTTCCCAAGTGTTAAGACTCAGTCTCCTCTTTCTCTTTCAACATGAGTGTTAATTTATCCATCTCAGCACAAGTCATTATTTTTTGAATAATCAATTCATCTGGTAGTATTCATGTATGTTTCCAGCACTGGGCATAAGCAATTCTGGCTGCAGTTAGAATATGTAGTACTATATATTTTATATTTCTCCCATATTTCTTTTTGAATATCCCCAATAAAAATAATTCTGGTTCTAATTCTATTGGTTCATGAACAATCTCTTGCAACCATTGTTTAATTTTTAACCAGTATTTTTGGGTCTACGGGCAGGACCACCATGTGTGATAGAATGTACCTTTTTTCTTTGTGCACTTCCAACATGCTGGATTCATATTGGGATACATCTAATACAGCTAATCTCGAAGGAGGCAGATACCATCTGTAAAACATTTTATAAGCATTCTCTTTATATGCCGCCGATGGGGCCCCTATTTTTCGACTTGCATTTTTCTTCCCATGCTTTTGAACTGCTAGGTTGGCAGAAGCTGGGACAAGTCATGGGAGCTCACTCCGTCCTGCGGCGCTAGGGATTCGAACCGCCGAACTGCCGACCTTTTCTGATCGGCAAGCTCAGCATCTTAGCCTCTGAGTGACTGCGTCCCACTGTTTGTGGGGGGATAGTTGACCCCAATTCTTCAAGAATTCAAGTCAACCATGAACTCTTCCCCTCTGAGAATTATTCACTTCAGGGCTGGCCATTATCCCGGAGCGCAGCGTGGTTGAAAGACTGAATTACGTGTAACGATGAATGCGTGGCGCTTGGCTTAAAAAAAAAAATAACCATCTTTTTCTTCCACACGTGTTCTTGTGCTTGCCGTTGGCTGAGGAGAACAAGGTGGGTTTTGTCTCAGGAATGGAAAGGAAGCGAGAGGAGAGAGAGAAAGGGGGCATGGGAATGCAGTCAAAATTGAGAGGAACTGCTGAATTTAGTACACAAAAATCTCAGGGCCACACACTGTGTTTCGTGTCCGGGGTGAAAGACGAGGTCCCTGTGGGAAAGTTCAAGTTAACTGAGTTACAGGGCAGTCCTCAACTTATGACCACAATGGAGCCCAACATTTCTCCTCATAATTATGACCGTTGTCGTATTCCCTAGGGCAGTGATGACTAACCTTTATGGGCTCCTGTGCCGAAAATTGCATGCTTGTACTCACATGACAGAACCCAGAAGGCAATGCACACGGGTCCCCCACCCCACCCCCTTACCTGCATTGCGCATGTGTGTGCCTCCTGCTGATTTTTGGGTCTTTTTCGGCCTTCCAGAGGCTTGAGGGAAGTCTCTGCAGCCTTTGGAGGCCGAAAAATGGGTCCGTTTTGTCACTTCTGGTATTTCCGGAAAGTCTGGGGGATGCTGCGACTGTCGTAACTACGAATCATTTGCCAAGCAACATGACAAAGGGTGACACTGAATGATGCATCTCAGAGTTGGCTACACCCAGGCAGTGCTGGCATGTTAACTTCCAATAAATCCTTTTGAAGTTTTGAAAGTTCCGCTCGAGGCTCAGGATTTAAATGGGGGTCACTGCCGGAGTCCTGACATACCGCTTACCCCGGTCAGCTAAGCCTCTGTCCCGTCTCGGCTCTGCAGGTGAAGCTGTGCGACTTCGGCTTTGCCCGCATCATTGGGGAGAAATCCTTCCGGCGTTCAGTGGTGGGCACGCCGGCATACCTGGCCCCGGAGGTGCTACTCAACCAGGGCTACAACCGCTCACTGGACATGTGGTCAGTGGGCGTCATCATGTACGTCAGCCTGAGCGGCACCTTCCCATTCAACGAGGATGAGGACATCAATGACCAGATCCAGAACGCCGACTTCATGTACCCACACAACCCATGGCGGCAGATCTCAGTCGGAGGTGAATTGCCTTTGGAAAGAGGCGCGGCTTGAAAGGATGGGAGCTGGGTTGCTTTAAGATGGAGGGACTTCAACTCCCAGAATTCCCCAGCCAGTATAGCATCTTCCTTCCTTCCCTCCTCCCTCCTTCCCTTCTTTCTTTCCTTCCATTCCTTCCTTCCTTCCTTTCCTTTCCTTCCTTCCTTCCCTCCCTTCCTTCTTCCTTCCTTCCCTTCCCTTCCCTTCCCTCCTTTCCTTCCCTTCTCTTCCTTCCTTCCTTCCTTCCCTTTCCTTCCATCCTTCCTTCCTTCCTCCCTTCCTTCCTTTTCTTCCTTCCATTTCTTCCTTCCTTTCCTTCCTTCCTTTCCTTCCTTCCTTTCCTTCCTTCCTTCCCTTCCCTTTCTGCCTTCCTTTCTTTCCTTTCCTTCCCTTCCTTTCCTTCCTTCCTTCCAAACCTATCTCCCGCTTCACAGTGTTTTACAGCCCTCTAAGCAGTTTACAGTAATCCAATTGCCTGCCTTCCTTCTTATCCCTTCCCTTTTCCTTCCTTCCTTTCCTTCCTTCCATCCATCTCCCTCCCTCTTAGACTTACATACCACTTCACAGTGCTTTACAGCTCTCTAAGTGGTTTACAAAATCAGCCTCTTGTCCCTTCCTTCCTTCCTTCCTTCCTTCCTTTCCTCCTTCCTTCTCTATTCTTTTATTTTCTTTTCTTCCTACCTTCTCTCTATTCCTTCCTTTTTTCTGTTCCTTCCTTCTCTCTCTATACCTTCCTTTTCTGTCTTCCTTCCATCCTTCTCTAGTCCTTCCTTCTCTCTTATTATTTCCTACCTTCTGTACTCTTTCCTTCTCTTCCTTCCTCTCCACTATTCCTTCCTTTTCTCTATGACTTTCTTCTCTCTATTCCGTCCTTTTTTCTCTCCTCTCTATTCCTTTCCCTTCCTTCCTTCCCTTCCTCTTTTCTTTCATGACCTCCTGCTTTTCTTCCTTCCTTTCCTTCCCTCCACTGCTCCCTTCTTCTCTCCCTTCTTTCTATCCTTCCATCCCCCCTAGCATCACTTGGGTTCAGTTGGGTGGTGACAAAAATTGAATGAATTTCATTCATAAACAATCCTGGTTTTAAGACTTGCTTCTCCTTTCTTGCCTCCTCTTAGCCATCGACCTGATCAACAACCTGCTGCAGGTGAAGATGAGGAAACGTTACAGTGTGGATAAGTCACTCAGCCATACTTGGCTACAGGTAGGTTGGAGAGGTGGAGGTTGGTGGGCTGCATTGAGTCACTCTGGGTCAGTCTTCCCCACCACGGTGGCCTCTGTACATTTGGACTGTAAAAGTCTTCAATTGAAGGGACCTCAGGGCTCTCTGAGCCTGGTTTTCTTGCAGACGTTTCGTTGCCAGAGTAGGTAACATCATCAGTGCTAGAAGGGAGTGGGGTTTGTAGGTTTGAGGAGAGGGGGGAGAAGAGGAGGGGGACTGTGGGGTCTTTGGTGCTCTCTGAACCTGACAGTTTTCGTGCAGACATTTCCTGACCCAACTAGGTAACACCATCAGTGCTAGAAGGAAGGAGGGTTTGCAAAGTCAAGGAGAAGGGCAGCAGGAGGAGATCTGTGGGGCTCTTGGTACTCTCTGAGCTTGGTTGTTTTGCAGACATTTCATGACCCAACTGGGTAACACCATCAGTGCCTGAAAGGAGTGAGATTTGGGCTCACCAGCTGGTCCCTAAGACCCTCTGCAAATGCAACAAACCTGCTTTATGGTTTCCCTCTGCCCCCCCCTCCCCCTCCCCGCCTAGGATTACCAGACCTGGCTGGACCTCCGAGAGCTGGAGAGCCGGATGGGCGAGCGCTACATAACCCACGAGAGCGACGACGCCCGCTGGGAGCACTTTGCGGCCGAGCACAGCCTGCAGTACCCCGAGCACCTGCGCGTTCGCCGGCTGCAGGAGGAAGAGGAGGAGGAGGAGGAAGAGGAGTCCAGAGAGCAAGAGCAGGAGATGGAGATGCAAGGCTTGGCCGAGAGGGTCAGCGTCCTCTGAAGGCCTGACGCAGGACGAAGAAGGACCAAAAAACTGGAAGGAGGACCTTGACTGGAGCAACCCCGGCCTCGTCTTGAATTCGCACTCAACACCTTCCCAATAATCTCATTTCTGGAGGTTGGAAAATAACAAAAAGAAATGGAACCTATTGGAACATTTTGGGCTGCTCCGGAATTACTAAGACTTGCAACAGCCACGTTTAAGAAGACCAGAGGTGGCATTCAGCTGGTTCAGACTGGTTCCAGCGAACCGGTAGCAGAAAATTTTGAGTAGTTCTGAGAACTAGCAAATACCACCTCTGGCTGGCAACCACCCCCCTGCCCTCTTTCTTGTCCTAAAGACCCACAATGGGTGAGGTAGTCATGCAGAATGAGTAGAGAGTCCCCCCCGAACTCTGGGAGAGAGCCCTGCATTCATTTTTTCCTCCGCTCCTTTTGGTGTGTGTGTGAGAGAGAGAGAGACTTTCTTTGCAGGTTGCATCTGCCTAGTTTGAACCCTTTGCAACAATAGTGCTGGGTGAATGCAACAGCGGCCAGTTTTCTTCATGCTAGGACCGATGGGAGCTACAGATTGTGGGTCCCCCCCACTCATCCAGGGGTGCAGGGACAACTTTGGGGGGATGTAAAGGAACATCGGAGATGTTTCAAGGTGGAGGTTGGACCTTGAAGACCAGCAGTGATGGTTTCTTTGATGAAGGTTCTTGGTTGAATGAAGAGGATCTCTAAATATCGGGGTCTCCAAACTTGGTCACTTTAGACTTGTGGACTTCAACTCCCAGAATTCCCCAGCAGGAAACATGCAGCAGGCAGAAAGACGCTGGCTGGGAAATTCTGGGAGTTGAAGTCCACTCTGTTTCAAGTGGTCAAGCTCAAGAAACACTGCTTTTAATGAGTTAGCAGAGAGGCAAGAATTGTTGTCAAGCAGCCAAAAACTCACTCAGGCCGTCTTCAAGCAGGGTGCAATTTTGGGGGGGATCAAAAACAGAATGCCCCCCCTCCAATATCTCTGTTCCTTCCTCTATGTCTCCCAAACAGCATGTCAGCTTTCCAAAGTCGACCGTTTGAAATGGGCCAGCGCTGCAAAAGAGTGGCTCCTTGTGCGTGCAGACAAAGCCACTTTCTCTTCCAGTGGGCCAACGTCTTTGCCTCCAAACCACGTGGGCTGGCCGAAATCCATGCGCCGGAAGAGAGATGTGGAAACCCCAGGGGTGGGGAAATACTATGTGGTTCTCTCTCCCTTTTTAAAAAAAAATGTTTCTCTTTGAAAGATTCAGACTCCATTCTGCATATCCGGTGTAAAGGATTAAACCAAAGATCTCCAACCTTGGCCACTTTAAGACTGGCGGCCTTCAACTCCCAGAATCCTCCAGCCAGCAGAGCTTACTCTCTTGTGATCCCTCCCTCTGCAATCTCTCTCCACCTTAGGAGATTGAGAGAGAGAGAAAAGCAGGCATAGCTGGCTGAGGAGTACTGGGAGTTGAAGTCCACAAGTCTTAAAGTGGCTAAGTTTAGGGACCCCTGGATCAAACCCATAATTTTTGGGCGGAGCAGGAATTCTCCATCTAATCTAATGCTTTCCGTGATGGTCAGCAAAGAAATATTTCTGTCCACAGCCAGGCTGGTGGGAATGGTAAGTTCTCACATGGTTGGAAGTACAGAAGAAGTTTGCAGGTCTCTGGATTATGAGGTTAGGAAGGAGAACTATGTGGGCTTGAGGTTGTCTGCATAACCCAACCGAGGTGGGATTTTCCCTTCTTGCCACCAAGATTTCAGCCCTTCAGTATTGGCATGTATTTAATTAATGGTCCATCTCTACTCCCTGCTATTAAATTTGGTCCTCCTCCTCCTCCTGGATCTTACCAATTCCCACCCCTCACCCAGCCCTGGCACATAATTGGGATTCACACAAAGCGCACCAACTCTGTTTCGCTCATCAGAGCTTGTGGAATAAACCACCATTGATTGGTCAAGGGGAAATAGTCAGTTTTTAGTGCGGGGCAGTCTCTGATGTGGCCACTTTGTAGCCTTTGGCCTTGCATTGAAGAGGCAGCTTCCCTCAGACAATTGTTTATATCCTGAAATGTCTATTTTGTTTTTTTTAAATAACCTAAACGTTGTGCTGTATATAAAAATACATTTAAATCCTAGATTTGAAAAAGCATCTTTTGAGTTGCATGGAGATTTGGCTGAAGAAGTCAGGAGGTCTCTGGGGAAAATGCCCATCGGATTCTTGCTTATTTATTTATTTATCCTTCTATTTATATGTCTCTTATCAAGCATCTCTGAGCAGCTTTGCAACGTTGCTCAATTTCATTCCGCTTTCCAGTTGCTAGAAAAATCCTTCAAGTTTGTACTTTGCATTTTGTTGCTATTGGGGGGGGGGTGTCTCTTGCTGGGAAGAGATCCCTTGCTTTTCCAGGGGTGCTTAACAGCTGGGGTCTCTGTTGCCTTGGCCCAGACCTGGCGTGGCCATTGCCACCACCCCCCCACTTGGCAAGCTGGTTTGTGTGTCATTTGTGCAAGGTGGGCTTTTGAAAATGGTGCTGCATGGGGCTGAAATCATGCAAAAAAGGCGTGGAGGTTTTGGAATGAATTGACGATGGTCAGCTTTGAAAAGTGCAACTCTGAGAGTGCAGCAGCAGCCAAAAAAGCCAACCCAATCCTAAGCTGCATTAACAGAGGGATACAATCGAGATCAAGGGAGGTACTAATACCGCTCTATAAAGCCTTAGCAAGGCCATACTTAGAGTCCTGCATCCAGTTTTGGTCACCACACTATAAAAAAAACTGTTGAGGCTCAAGAAAAAGTGCAGAGAAGGGCAACCAGGAGGATGAGGGGACTGGAGGCTAAAACATGTGATGAATGGTTGCAGGAACTGGGCCTGGCTAGCCTAGGCAAGAGAAGGACCAGGGCAGACCGGAGAGCATCTTCCAATATTTGAGGGGCTGCCCCCAAAGAGAGGAAGGGGTCAAGCGATTCTCCAAGGCACCTGAAGGCCAGACAAGGAATAAAGGATGGAAACTGAACAAGGAGAGATTCAACTTGGAAATAAAGAGAAACTTTCTGACAGAGAGAACAACCAACCCATGGAAGAGAAGTTGCCCTCGGAAGTTGTGGGAGTGCCACCACTTGAGACCTTCAAGAAGAGACTGGACTGCCATCTGTCAGAAATAGTGTAGGGTCTACAATTCCATTAAAATCTCCCATCATCACTATTTTAACATAGTCCAGTTCAATTATTTTCATATATATATTTTTATAGAATTCTTCTTGATTGTCATTCGGGACATAGATTGCAATCAGGTGTGTTTTCGTATTACTTATTGTGGACAATAAACTGGACTATACAGCACAGAAAACAATAAAGCAAAATAGAAAGACTCTCCCTAAATCTTTTTTTAATATGCTAGATGAAATAAACTTAAAAGATACATGGAGAGAAATAAATGCTAAAACTAAACAATACACCTTCTACTCAAATAGACACTTATCATGGTTCAGAATAGATATGATATGGATGTCAACAGAAATGGTGTAGGATCTGCTAGGCTGGGGGTTGGACTAGATCCCTTCCAACTCTGTTAATCTGTATATAACTACTAGATCAAACTGACCCTAAAATGCCACATTAGGAAGTGCCACTTTAAGAAGAGTTCCACATCATTTGCCTACAGTTAAAAAGAAAGTTGGGCGGTGGGTTGGACTAGATGACCTACAAGGTCCCTTCCAATTTGGATTATCTGTTACCTGAGATGGGCTTGCAGAGACCAGAAGGAAGCAGTGGAAGTGGCAGAGGCTGAGGGATGCTATGGGTCAAAGGAAACTTGGGGGGGAGGGGAGGGTGGCAAAAGATGGTTTGGGGTGATTAATCCTGGATCCAAGCAGGCAGCAGATTGGAAGGGTGGTCAGGAGTAATCAGTAGGAATTGAGACGAGATGGCTAACAACTGGCTTGGTGCTGCTCAGCCTTGGCAACCTGAAGAGGGATGGACTTCAACTCCCAGAATTCCCTATCTGGTATGCTAATGAGCTTGAAGATGGGTGTACTTCAACTCCCAGAATTCCCCAGCCAGCATGTGAATGTTTCAGAAAGCCTCACAAAATCACATGCACACTAGATTAAGATGACACCACAACTCTAAAGTTACACATATCCTTTCCAGAGAAAAGAATTTTGTTTTTCGGAGAAATATAGATTTTTCCAGCTGTGCAAAGGACGGAGCATAGCTGGCTGGGGACTTCTGGGAGTTGAAGTCCACCTATCTTAAAGCTGACCCAGTTGAGAAACCCTGCCTTAAAGGATCTGATCCCTGGCGAGATTTCTCTGCTCAGGCCGCCTGGAATCCGTCCATGCCTGGTGACGAGGTTACTTTGAAGTAGAGGGAGGCAGGAGGACTTTCCATGCAGGCTGTGGCTATAGCAACAATGGAAAACAGACAATAAACAGCTTTTTCCTCTTTCCAATCACTTTTTCCAGAACACAACTCTGCTGTACATGCCTTGGGACGTGGCCCCCCTCGCTCTGCATATGCTTAGAAAATCTGGAGGCCTGCAACAGATTCGGCGGTGGCGGGTTTTAGCAAGGCGGTGTGTTCCTTCTCGGAGAGGGACACTCAGATCTGCTAAAAGGCCAGCTGCCAGCAGGCTCTAGGTTGTCCATGATTCCAGGAGTGGAATTGACACGGGTTTCAAGTTTGGAATTGACAAGGGGTTGTAGATGGGGAACTGATATATATTCCAGGTGTGGAATTGACAAGTTCCAGGTATGGAATTGGCAAGAGTTGTAGGTGGAGAACTGACATATATTCAAGATGGGGAATTGACATGCATGCCAGGTGAGGAATTGATGGGTTCCAGATGAGAATTGATATAGGTTCTAGATAGGGAATTGACATGCATGCCAAATGGGGAATTGACATGGGTTCTAGATAGGGAATTGACATGCGTTCTAAATGAGGGAACTGATATATGGGTTCTATATGGTGAATTGACAAGAGTTCCAGGTATGGAATTGACATGGGTTCTGGATTAGAATGGTCATGGGTTCTAGATAGGGAATTGACAAGCATGCCAAATGAGGAATTGTCATGAGTTCCAGATGGGGAATTGACAAGAGTTCCAGGTGTGAAATTGATAAGGGTTCCAGATATGGAATTGTCACGGGTACCCAATGGGGAAGAAGAAATGCATTTTGCATCAGCTCAGGATTACTCCTGAGAGCTAGAGAGGTAATGGCAGCTGCTTAAAAGCGGCCGTTACTCCTCTTCTACTAATACCCCTTTTGGTCTGGTGGGTTGGGGGGAGGCCTTGTGGAGTTTTATTCTGAGTTTCCTGCTGTGGAAGTCTGTGCCCCTCTCTTGGGTAGCCAAGCCTTTGGGGATCAGCTTTGGGGGGAGATCATTTCCAAATTGCATCCCACATGCACCAACCCACTGGGCAAGACTACTTGTGGGCAACCCAGCGGGACGGTGAGAGGAATATTTTTCACCACAGCTTGCCAGCAGCTTCAAAGAGACTCCTTCTTCTTTTCCTTTCTCCTCCTTTCCCCCCACAAGGCCAACATTGCTATTTCTCACTGTCCTTAGCAAAAGGCTGCCAGCATCCTTCCTCTCCCCCCCCACTGCCATTGCCATGGCTACCCGCTTCTCCATCACCATGGCTACCTCCTCACACTATTATTATCCCCACCATTTATAAACCACTGTTGCTACCCATCCTTGTCACTGTCACTTCTGCCAGCCCCTTCCTCCTGGCCGCTGGAGCATCGCGGCGCATGGCTGTTCCCTGGAAGCTGAGAGGCAGCCTCTCCTCCAGCTTTCTCTCCTGCAAGAATCATCCAAGGGACAGTCCAACTTTCCCCCTTTTGCAATGGGTGCATGTGTGTGTGGGGGGGTTTGTTGGTCAGAAATCTGGCCATCATCTCCTACCATGGTTCCTCTGTGGTGGAACTCTTCAAAGCAAAGCCCTTTTCCAAGCTGGGGTTTCCAAGGTGTGGCAGGTCTCATCTTCCATCCCCACCCAATGCCCAAGCTGTGTAGGGTGATGGGAGTTGTAGTCCGAAATCCCAGAAGGGCCCTGGGAGAGGAGGAGTCTGGTCAGTTTGATGCTTTCTCTCCCCATCCCAAAAAAGATGCTCAGAACTCTTCAAATGGCTCATGTCAAAGATGTTCCCCCAAATTTTCCTGGAAAGCTCCCAGTTTCAAGTCTTCAGCCAGGGTGCATGTGAGTGAGTGAGTGAGTGAGTGTGTGTGTGTGTGTGGTTGGGGGGATGGGATTTCCTTCCTTCCTTCCTTCCTCCCTCCCTCCTTCTTTCCTTCCTTCCCTCCTCCCTCCCTCCTTTCCTTCCTTCCTTCCTCCCACCCTCCCGCCCTGTGACTCCTTCCTTCCTTCCTTCCTTCCTCCCTCCCTCCTTCTTTCCTTCCTTCCCTCCTCCCTCCCTCCTTTCCTTCCTTCCTTCCTCCCACCCTCCCGCCCTGTGACTCCTTCCTTCCTTCCTTCCTTCCTCCCTCCCTCCTTCCTTCCTTCCTTCCTTCCTCCTTCCCTGTCTGACTCCTCCCTCCCTCCCTCCCTTCCATTCTCCAAAAACCTCATTTTTACTCCGACTGGGAAGATCCAGAATGGGGAAGCACCATCTTGCACCAGAGAATGCCAAATATTGGGTCTTGGCCCCCTGCTTTGGGGGAGCTGATTTCCCTTTCCGGGACCGAGTCTGACCCCCCCAACCGGGCGCGTGGATTCGAGCTGGCCTCCGTCGCGACGCTCCTCTGAGCTGCAGAGGGACAGTCAGCGGGTGCGTCCCCCCCCCACCTTTCGGGGACCCCAGGCGCCAAGCCGCCCAGCCCCCCGGTATTTAGTCGCGGGGATCCCCCCGGAAGCCCTCTCTGGCTGGGGGCCCGCTTGAGACAAGCCACTCTCGGGCCAAAGAATCTACGGGGCCTGCTGGGGGGGAAGGATGCTGGGGGGGGGGGCATCCTCGGAGCTTCATTCATTCAGGAAAAGTCGCGCGGTCAGAAAGACTTTCCCTTCGGTGGGCGGGGCCCGATTTTTATCAATGAGAAGCTGGAGGGGCTTGGGCCAGGAGAGGGCGGAGACATGCAAATGAGCTGGCAAATGATATCGCTGGGGTCCAGGCGTGCCGGGGAAGCGGAGATCAGGGAGCGAGGAACTCTTGGCTATTTGTTCCGATTTAATTGATGAACGGCTGAAAGTGATTTCAGGTCCCGGGCATCGGTGGCTCCCAGCACAGGGCGTGGCCGGCCAGGTCAATTGAGCCGAGCGGACCAATAGATGAATCGCAGGGCGTGGCTTGCAGATAAGGCAAGGGAACCAATGGCTTGAATCAAGGGCTCGGTTATGCAAATCAAGGACGCGCGTTCGGGGCGGGGCGTTTTATGCAGATGAAGGTGTGTCCAAGAGCTGGAGCTCCGCGGCCGGAGGGATGCAGATGCATTTGCCCAGACGCCCAATAGCTCGCTGCGAGGGGCGGGTCCCAACGGACGAAGTTCCAATGGCTGGAACTTCAGGGCGCACGCTATGCAAATTGAGCCTCCCAGCTGAGCCAATGGCCGATCCCCACCGCGCTGCTGCGGCGGCGAGAGGGAGGGAGGGGCCGGCCCTTTTGTAAATAAAGGCCGAAGCCCGGGGGGGGGGGGGG